>PVKU01003964.1:0-161405 GCA_004027475.1 Anoura caudifer
TTTTGGGAGATTATATTTTTCTAGAAACATGTCCATTTCACCTAAGTTTTCAAATTTCTTGGCATATAGTTCTTCATAGTAATTTCTTACAATCCTTTGTATTTCTGTGGGGTCAGTTGTAATCTCTCCTCTTTCATTTCTGATTGTGTTTATTTGGGTCCTCTCTCTTTTTTTCTTGATTAGCCTGCTTAAAGGCTTGCCAATTTTGTTTATCTTTTCAAAGAACCAGCTCCTGGATTCATTGATCTTTAGAATTGTGCTTTTAGTCTCTATGTCATTTAATTCTGCTCTGATCTTGGTTATTTCCTTCCTTCTACTTGCTCTGGGCTGTCTTTTTTGTTGTTCCTCAAGTTCTTGTAGGTGTAGGGTTAAGTTGTTTGTTTGAAATATTTCAATCTTTTTTAGGTAGGCTTGTATCACTATGAATGTCCCTCTGAGAAGTGCCTTTGCTGTATCCCATAAGTTTTGGGTCATTGTGAGTTCATTTTCATTTGTTTCCAGAAACTTTTTGATTTCTTCCTTAATTCCATTCTTGACCCATTCATTGTTTAATAACATGCTTTTCAGACTCCATGATTTTGAGGATTTTGGATTTTTCCCATCAGGGTTGGTTTCTCGTTTCAGTCCATTGTGGTCAGAGAAAATGCTTGGTATGATTTCAATTTTCTTGAATTTGTTGAGGCTTGTTTTGTGTCCTATCATGTGGTCTATCTTTGAAAATGTTCCATGTGCATTTGAAAAGAATGTGTATTTAGTTTCTCTGGGATGAAGGGCTCTATATATATCAGTTAATCCCATTTCATCCAGAATGTTGTTCAATGCCACAATATCTTTGTTGATTTTTTTGTTTGGAAGATCTGTCCATTTTTGACAATGGGGTGTTAAAATCCTCTACTATAATTGTATTGCTGTCAATATCTTTCTTGAAGTCCTCTAAGATTTTTTTATGTATTTAGGTGCTCCTATATTGGGTGCATATATATTTACAATGCTTATGTCTTCTTGCTGGATTCTTCCCTTGAGTATTATGAAGTGACCTTCTCGATCTCTCTTTATGGCTTGCCTTTTGAAGTCTATTTTGTCTGATATGAGTATTGCTAACCCAGCTTTTTTTCCCTGTCCATTTGCTTGGAAAATTTGTTTTCAGCCCTTCACTTTGAGTCTGTGTAGGTCTTTTGTCCTGAGGTGGGTTTCTTGTAGGCAGCATATGTGTGGGTCATGCTTTCTTATCCATTCAGCTATTCTATGCCTTTTGATTGGAGCATTTAATCCATTTACGTTAAATGTTATTATTGATAAGTACTGATTCATTGCCATTTTCATACCTATGTTCCTCTCTCTCTCTCTCTCTCTCTTTTCCTTCCTTTCCTTAAAACAGTCCCTTCGGCATCTCTTGCAGAGCTGGTTTTGTAGAGGTGTATTCTTTTAGACTTCTTTTGTCTGGGAAGCTCCTTATTTGGCCTTCTATCTTGATTGAAAGCCTTGCTGGGTAAAGTAGTTTTGGTTGCAGGCCTTTGGTTCTCATTACTTGGAATATCTCTTGCCATTCTCTTCTAGCTTGGAGTGTTTCCATTGAGAAGTCAGCTGCCAGCCTTATTGGAGCCCCCTTGTACATTACTTCCTTTTTCTCCCTTGCTGCCTTTAAGATTCTCTCTTTGTTTTGGAATTTTGCCATTTTAATTATGATGTGTCTTGAAGTGGGCTTCTTTGGGTTCCTCTTGATTGGGACTCTCTGTGATTCCTGGATTTGTGTGACTTTTTCTTTCATCAAATTAGGGAAGTTTTCCATCATTACTTTTTCAAATAGGTTTTCTATCCCTTGCTCTTCTTCTTCTCCTTCTGTTATCCCTATTATACGGATATTATTATGTTTCATATTGTCTTGCATTTCTCTTAATCCCTCTTCATTCTTCTTTAGCCTCTTTTCCTTTTCTCGCTCTTTCTGGGTGTTTTTTTCTACTTGGTCCTCCAACTCACTAATCCGATCTTCTGCTTCATCAATTCTGCTTTTCATTCCTTCCACTGTGTTCTTCAGTTCAGAAATTGTACTCTTCATTTTCTCTTGGCCCTTGTTGATAGTTTCTATTTCCTTTTTTCTGTTGATATAGTTTGCAGTGAGTTCATCATAGCTTCCCTGTAGTTTCTGGTAGCTCATTGAGAGCTCGTGGAGCTTCCTGACAACCATTGTTTTGAACTCAAAATCTGACAGTTGAGCTGCCTCTCTTTCATTTAGCATTCTTTCTGGGGCTTCCTCCTTTCCTTTCATTTGGGGATTATTTCTTTGTCTTCCCATTGTTTTTGAGGTTCTTCTTATTAACCTTAACTTCTTAAATTGATCTGTTCTGGCTCCCTGGGTTTATGGTGTGAACTTCTGTGGTAGAATACCTGTGAGATTCAGTGGAGCTGTCTGCTTCAGGTATCCTGGTGTTCACAGTTTCCACTGTCTTATCTGTTGAAATGCCCCCTCCTTGGGATCATCTCTGTTTTTTTCACAGTTCCAGGGTTGATTTTTTTGTTGTTGTTGTTGTTTTGTTTTGTTTTTGTGTAATAGATGGTCTCTTGAAAAGTCCCTTTCACATCCAGTTGCCAGTTTCCTTGTGTGTAATGTTAACAGTGACGTCCAGGTCCCACCGAGGGAACGGCTCAGCACCACCGAATATGAAGCAAACACCCAAGGACCCGCGGGGAGTCAGAGGTCAATGGCAGCAGCCTGAACCCCTAAATAGCTACTTTTAATAAACTATTTTACTCATCTTCATTTCATTTTTACCCCTCTCATTTTCTGCTAGTGATGCTAAGGTGAACTCACATACTTTATGCACAATCAAAATGCTTACACAAAAGAGATAGGGAACTCCTTATTAGAATGACTGAAGAAAACAATATGAAGATGTTGCTTTCTTTTCTCCCAGCATTTTACTTTTCTTTACTGGCACAAAAAGGTAGCTATCAAACAAAATTTATTCAAGTGTATTTTCCTACAAATTAGCTTGGGATGAATTTTTGTTGCTGGAAAGAAGAATAGGCACATGTTCAACATGTAGAAACTTTTGCTCTGTACATTTGCAGTTCTTTCTTTCTTTCTTTCTTTCTCTCTTTCTTTCTTTCTTCTTTCTTTCATGAATAGCCTCATAATACTCAACATATGAGAATTTAGACCTTGGATGATGAAGAGAAAGAATAGAACAGCCTTTGATGAACCTGTCAACCATTAGGCTCTATCGGCCCAGGTCACATCATGAGAAATTGCCTTTAAGGGAACTGACACATAGACACAATGGAGGACTTTGTTTCCTGTTTTATCTTAGGAACCAGAAGCAGCAGAAAGAAAGGATATGGACACCGGATAGGGGAAGAACTTCCCTGCTTACAATAAGATAGCTGTGCAGTAGACATGTATAGAAAACATCATTGTTGGTTCTCATTGTTTTATTTTAAGTAGAGGGATTCTGTTATATGACTTTAGTCATTGGTTAGGGTGCTCAACCTAACTCATATTAGGTTTCATGAAATTATATCAAAATATTTTAGTTATATATAGTAGAAACATTTTGAATAGAGCAAGTCTATACTCAAACATCATATTTTGCTAAATTATAGCTGTTATCATTATGGAGTTAGCAGACATTAACAGTGGGTTATTTTTACCAAGTTATTGAATTTTCATTGTTAGCTGAGGCAACTCACTCTGATTTGATATATAAGAAACTAAGTGGTTATTTTAATAATGAAAGTGTATAATAAAATGTGAAACATTGTTTTTAAATATGCTAAGGACTAGACAACTGCTGGGGAAAGTAATGGTGTTCTAGGAAAATGTCATTTCCATTTATATGAAGGGGCTTTGAAGAAGGAAGAAAATGACTATGTAAAAAAGGAAATTCCCTAAAGAAATTCACTAAAAAGCTACAAGTTTTGAAAAATGTAAGTGAATTATTTAACAATCTGTAATGCTGCCACCCATATTTTCAAATTGTTAAGATTTCTGTCTTTATTACAATCAAGGGATTATATGATTAATGTACTAATAATGAAAAAAATATTGTCATAGTTTCCAGCTGCTAATTTTTCAGGGACATTCACATTTTAAAAACTGGCATATGATTTTTTAATCCTCATCCAAAGATAGGTTTATTCATTTTAGAGAGAGAGGAAGAGAGAGAGAGAAACACCGATCAGTGCCAGTGATTGGTTTGAAAGTTAGACAAGAACAGGCAGCCATTAGTTTACAAACTAATGGCCTGTGTTCTCTGAATACTCTGAACTTTTCATGCCATAACCCTCTTTTTTAAAGCCTTTATGAACCAAAGATAATGTATTTGTTTTATTTGAACTGAAAGAAATGATATGAAAGTCCAAAAAAATTAAACTAGACAATCAATACCCTTATTCAATAATTTCAGTGTTAAAAATATTGAATAAAATAATTCTCCAGAATCTCTTTTGGTAACATACAATTTATGATCCTACATGCCACAGCAACAAGTATAAAATGGTTAGTCATAGCCTTTGGTATTGTTCACTCTGGACTGTGCTTTAAACCTAGTTTGTCAGGTGGCTATTTATGTGTTTCCCTCACTAGACTCTTAAGGCTTCTAATTATGCAAGTTTGGAGAGGATTCAAGGTGGCAGTGGAGTGAGTAAAAGTTATACTTAACTTTATCCCGGGACCAACTTGGAATTACAACTAAAATATAGAACAATCAACCTGAAAAACCAATTGAAGACTAGCTAAACAGAAATCTTATAACCAAGGATTTGTAGAAGACACATCAAGCCTGGTAGTAAGAGTGGAGGCAGGATTAGGGTTGGCCCTGCACCCATAGGCAGAGGCTAAGAATCCAGAGGGACATTTCAGCTGGGAAAGTTCTCCCTGAGAGGCATCAGAGCACCAGATCTGGGAAGCAGCATCCACATAACATCTGGCTGTTAAAATCAGTGGGGATTCTGAAAGCCAGGGAGAAATGGGTGTCTGCTAGAAATCCAGGTACACTCTTAAAGGGCTAATGCATAAAATCTCACTTGCAGCAGCTCACCCTGGGCTCCAGCAAGGGGAAGACTGAGCTGACTATAGTCATGTAGAGAGAGACCGGGATTTGTGGCCACCAGGGTTCTTGTGCTGAGTCTTTCTCCCGCACCAAACATACGTACCATCTTTTGTGGGTGAGGCACTTCTCTCCTTAGGGCATCAGCCTGGAAGATGCACTAGCCCCACCCTCCAGACTCTGTTGTCCCACCTGTGAAGTTGACACCCTGTGGAGGAATCCGCTGCCTGGGCCCAGGGTATTGAGTTTCCAGAGGATGCAGGGGGTGTCAGAGACTGAGTTGTGTGGCTCTGGAATTGGGGCCATTCCCTCAATTCCCAAAAACCTGACCAGAATCACCTCCTCACAGGAGAGAGACTACCCCACCCTACCAACTCCCAGCAACCCCACCCTGGGTTCTATAGGAGATCTGAGAAAAATCTGGTATAGACTGAGTTGAGTGGCTCTAGGATGAGGCAATTTTTCTCTTGAACACTCAACTAGTGCAGAGCCTTACCTTCAAATGGCCAAATTTTGGTCTGTTTGAGCATGATAAACTCTTCTCGCCTCTCTCTGACGAATCCTTCAGTTCACACCCCATCACAAATATCTGTGAGCACCTGGCAGATGGCAGCTAGACTTGAGATACCCTGAAACTTTTGCTGAGTGGCCTCAGACCAAGCAATAACACTGAGTTTTATTCTGTATCAGTCTGGTGAACACCACTCAATCCTACTTAGTGACTCACTGAGAACCTACCTCATATAATTAGAGTACGATCAGAGGCTCTTTAAGTGACTGAGCCTAACAGGCAGTGGGCAGGCAGAGGCAGGTGAAGGTGGATCTTGGGGTGCCTTGGACCCTTTGCTGACCTTCCCTTGAGTTTGTCACTGGTGGATGCCAGCCTTGGTGCGCAGCATGGCACTTCCCATTCACACTCAGGCTCCAAATAGGATGCCAAGGGCCACTTTGTAACTCCAATGAGGTTGCCCAGAGCTAATCACAGGCACCATTTGACATTAATTTGCACCAGGTCTCTCCCATGAGGCTCCAGAACCAACACACCCAGTGGCAGGCTTTGGACAACATCAGAGGATGATCCAATTAACTTCACAAATGGCATATCTAAAGGAAGATCTCACAGGCACCAGACCCAGTTGAGGCAAATTCTGATTTGTGTGGTCAGCAGCTGCAGAGCATCTCATAGTTGGGGTTGATCTTCATAGTCAGCCAGCCTGAGGGTTGGCCCCATCCATGGGTGGACCAACAGCAATCAAGAATTTACTACAACAGGAGGGCTGACAAAACACATGTAAGGGATATCCCTGGAGCATCCAGCTCAGGTGATCAAGGAGACTCTGTCACTGGTTTCCAAAGGACACCTACTACATAAGGCCACCCTACCAAGACTGGAAGACATAGCAGAACTACCTAATACACAGAAACAAATACAGAGAGGTAGCCAACATGGGGAAACAAGGAAACATGCCCCAAATGAAATAACAGGAGAAATCTCCAGAAAAAGAACTAAATTAAATGAAGAGAAGCAATTTACCAGATAAAGAGTTTAAAACAATGGTTATAAGGATGCTCAAGGATAGAAAGTAATAAAAAAGGACATAGAAACTATTAAAAAGGAACAAATCAGAAATCAAGAATATAATATCTAAAATGATTAATACACTAGAAGAATAAATAATAGGTTAGATAAAGCAGAGTATTAAATCAGTGATTTGAAAGATAAGGTAGCAGAAAACATCAAATCAGAGCAGCAAAAAGAAAAAAAATTAAAAATGAAGATAGTTTAAGACACCCTTAGGACAACATAAAATATGACAACATTCACATCATAGGGGTACCAGAATGAGAAGAGAGAAAGCATGGGATTGAGAATCTATTTGAAGAAATAATAACTGAAAACTTCCCTAACCTAGAAAAAGAAAAATACCACACAAGTCCAGGAAGCACAGAGTACCAACTAGATCAATCCAAAAAGGCCTACACCAAGACATAACATAGTTAAAATGCCTAAGTTCAAAGACAAAGAGAGAATCTTAAAAGCAGCATAAGAAAAACAGTTAGTTACCTAAAAGGGAGCTCTCATAAAACTGTCACCTGATTTCTCAACAGAAACATTTCAGGTAAAAGATATTACCTAGATATATTCAAAGTGATGAAAAGGAAGGAACTACAACCAAGACTACTTTATCTAGCAAGACTATCATTTTAAATTGAAGGAGAAGAAAAGATCTTCCCAGACAATAAAAAGGCAAAGAAGTTCAATTGCACCAAACCAGAATTATAAGAAATGTTAAAGAGTCTTCTTTAAGAAGAAGAAAAAAGGAAAAAAAAAAAAAAACAGAGAGAACATAGTAATTAAGAATAAAATGGTAATGAACACATGCCTATCCATCCATAATCATCTTAAATGTGGATGGCTTAAATGCTCCAATTAAAAGACATAGGGCACCTGAATGAATAAGAAAACCAGACCCAATATATATATATGCTATCTACATGACAGCCACCTCAAAAAGAAAGACACACATAGATTAAAATAAATCATTTTATGCAAATGAAGATAAATATCTGAGGTTGCAATATGTGTTATCAGATAAAATAGACTTGAAACCAAAGGCCATAATAAGAGACAAAAAAAAGGACACTAATAATAAAGGGATCAATTCAACGAGAAGACATAACCTTTGTAAACATTTGTGCACTCAACATAGGAACACCTAAATACGTAAAGCAAATCTTCTTGGACCTGAAAGGAGATTTCAACAGTAATACAGTCATAGTTGGGGATTTCAATGCTGCATTGACATCAATAGATAGATCTTCCAAACAGAAAATCAATAGGAGAAGGGGACCTTAAATGATACACTGTATCAGAATGATTTAATTGATACCTTCAGAGTGTTTCACCCCCAAAGCATCAAGTTTGTTTTCTAGTTCCATAAAATTATCATTTTAGTAAAAGTTATAATGGTATCCTTATTTCTTATTTGGAATTTGAGTTTATATTTTTGCATAGATATATTTTTCATTTAGTTTGTCAAGTTAAAATTACTGTACATTGTCATGTATAATGCACATCCATGTATTTTGCCCAAACTTTCAGAAAAAAAAATCTTTTGTTTTAATTTTTAATTTTATTTTTAATTTATTTATATTTAGAAATGAAACCTATTATCGTATACCAGGGTATTATTTTGCATATGGGTTTTGCTATTGCTTTCTACAGTTATACTTTTAATGCATAAATATAAATAAAAGACTTAAAACAGTTATATTGATACAGAATTAGTACTACCCATGTATAATGCTCATCCTTATTTCCCCCTAAAAAATTTGGGGAAAAAATGTGCATTATATGTGACAAAATATCAAAAACTACTGATTCATGAGAGGCCATTAAGGCCTTCTGTAGTATTTGTGCAGATAAATCATAAAGCCTGCACCAATTAGCTATATTTATACCTGTAGATACTTCACATAAAAATAATAGTAAACCATTGGACTAATAAAATACTACCATTTTCTTATACTAATTTTAGCCATTAAATTTCTATGATCGAATGGCTTTCAGGAAATACTAATCAGGCTTCCATAAAAACAAGTGAAACTTCTAAAGTACATTTAGAAGTATAGGACAAACAAATATTAGTTGATATGAGTCAGGCCTCACAGAAATTATCATTATAGAGACCATACGGTGTATCATAATTTCTTGTCATTGGCATTATGTATTATAAAAATGTGATTTATGAAGGGGTTTTATGCTTTCTTTCTTTTTTTGCATCAGAAAGTCCTTATCTATCTATTAGCAAAATGTCACAAAAAGAATAGCAGGTTGAAAAAAATTGACAAAAGTAGTTGATGAATCAGGAAATGAAGGCCAAATGTGACTTTGGGGGTCAACTTATAATTTACAAAAAGAAGTCCAAAGTTCGTTTATGGAAACTTCTAAATGCTGCTATATCATTGGAAGTTTTGATGATCTTTTAGTTACCTCTGAAGTACAATGATCACTATTACTAGGAGCTGGTAATGCAAACATGAAACAACAACTAAATGCACAAGGCCGGCGTTTTTGTGACAAGTACATGGTTGAGATAAGTATATGGAGTTTTGGGGAAGCAGAATTCACTTTAAATTAGGATGAACTGGAGACATTTCAAGGTTGAATAAACTGGCATGAGGTGACACAAACAATGTGACAGAAGGTATTCCTGATTTGGCATCAGGAGAATTCAGGGTGGAGCTACAAGATTCAATTGTTTGAGAGAATACTAAGCCCTGTTAGAGTGGAGTAGTGGCTCCACTTTAAGGGAACTAAAGGAAAAACAGACTTTTAGGAGGCAGTAAAAGATCAAATGACGTCAATAGATACTTGAGTATGAATTTCTGATCAGCAGCATGATGACTAACTTGATATTTTTTTGTTTCTTTTTTCCCCCAGAAACATAGCCCCTAACTAGAACAAAAAGCATATGATTGCTAATTCGATTACTCTGAAAGGCACCTTAAAACACAGAAAATAGAAAAAGAATGAATTTACTTTAATATATTAAAGCAAGAATACTTTTAAAAGATATTATACTTTTAT
Organism: Anoura caudifer; assembly: GCA_004027475.1. Classification (NCBI taxonomy): domain Eukaryota; kingdom Metazoa; phylum Chordata; class Mammalia; order Chiroptera; family Phyllostomidae; genus Anoura; species Anoura caudifer. The sequence goes on from PVKU01003964.1 coordinate 9,637, forward strand.
GTTTTAAAGTTTTTAAATACAAATAACATTTTTCCTCTGAGATAAAGACTTATTTCAGCTCATTAGATTTGAAAGTAAAAAAGAAAAAAAGGAAGCCTTCAGATTTTTTTAAGCAATGGACAGTGGGGCAACATTAGAACTTGTTAGTTTGCTAATAGTACACTCTCTGGTCTTGATATGCCAATAACTTGATTGAATAATAAGGAACAAAAGTATATAGAAATAAATAAATGTGGTACAGAATAAAAGACATGATCGTGTGGTTTCCTTTCAAATGCTTCAAAATAGATCTCTTTCCACTGACTTGTATATAAGACTGCGGGATCGCGACCTGCCAGCCATTGTGTGGTCTCCTTTTGATACTTAGAACGGCCCAAAATACCTCATTCAGTTCATTAGATGACTTCATTTCAGAAATCACACATTTTACTGAAATCTGAAAACAGAGAAGTCCGGAACTGGCTTTATAACAAGACAAAATGGTTTGTGCAAGAAAAGCTCAGAAGGAATGTGGAGGTTTCTGAATTGCTTTTGGCTTCAGCACCATTGTTGTGTGGATAGTTTGGGGGTATAGCTCCCTAGAGTAGAGCTCATCAAGAAACTTTCAGCAAATTTCTCTCATCATGATCATTGCTTTTTCGGGTATTCTTAGGGTAAAATACTGTATTTAGGCAAAATGATGAACACTTATTCACTACCTACTATATACAAGGCATGTCATCTTATATATGAAGTGTACAAGTGTTTGCTATTGTTTCTTCACAACAGATGCCTACATATACATCATGGTTGCATCATTCCCATTCCAAAATGAACTCGATATTGCATGGATCCACAGCCTGTAAATTTCATCCAATACAGAGGAACACACTGCAGCTGCAATTTTTATTTCCAGTATTATGAGACTGCACTGCTGTTTAGTCACAGAGAGAAAACTTTACTCCATTTCCACAGTTGGTTTTGATTTAACAAACAGGCAGTGCATTCATAATTAAGCTTGTGTATGGAAAACACAAGGTACCCACTTATCTATGCACTCATTGTAAGCCTGTTAACATCTCAAATGTCTCCTGAGCTCTGTTGCCCTTTTTACCAAGAGTCAAATCACCTGTCCCCCTTGGGAAGGCTGGTATGCCTGAAATAGCAGATAGTTTGCTTTTGGGCTAAATGCGTCTCCTGCTGGCTGGTTTATCTATTGATTATACTTATGACTGCTTTGCTTCAAGAATTATAATCTATCTAACATTCTGCAGAGCTGATGTCCCTAAACATTGGGGTTTCATGGGATGGCTTCTGACTGACCTTGCATTCCTTTCAAGAAACTGTCAGAGTACCTGTATATACACAAGGGATATGGCTTCTTTCCCCAATGTAAGTATCCTTTTAATCCCTTTATGCAACAGCTGTTTTGAAATCCATTGCATCATGGCTTTAAAACATAAAAAAATAGGTTTTGATCAGTTGCAACAAATTTAACAATACAAAATAATGTAGTGTAAAGCTGAATTCCAGGACTTCCAATGTGTACATGGCAGAGAGACATAGTAACTTCCCTCTTTTTCCATGTATCATCTAAACACAACAAGGTTAAAAACAAAAACAAAAAAACCCACCTACAACAAAAAAACATCCATTTTCACTGAAATTGAAAGGTGTTTATCATTCCCAGACTGGCCTGCAAAGAGCAGGTACAATTCACGAAAGCCATGTGGGAGAAAAAGTGCAACAGAAACCTAGAAATGGGAATGGCAGTACAATTACTCAGAAAATGCCAGTAAAAATGCACTTTTAATGAAAGCATAAGGCAAAGTCCGTGGGGAACCCAACAATTTGCATCAAAAAAGATCTGAGGATTTAGGGAGAGTTGGTAGAGATCAAGCAGAAGCTGCTTAGGAAGAAGGTACAGCAAAGAGTCAGGGAGAATGGCCCAGCAGGTGGGGGACAGACTGCAGGAAGGGCAACAGAGCTTGCTTCCTCAGAGCAGCTCCTCCAAATAGCTGGGCCAGGAAATCCATATCATCCTCTGATGAGTTTTATATACAGAGAGGTTTAAAAGAATCAATACAAAAATACTAAAGAAAACATTTGCTAGAATAATGATTCTACCAAGCATAAAATGTACACCAAACATTCTACCACAACCTAGAAAAGGTTAACAAAACAGTTGCTTCAGTGAAATACAAAAAATTTAAATGCAAGAACTCAGGAAAAAGATCATGAAGCAATGGTTTTTTATTAAAATAAACTTGCTGAACTCAGTATAGGAGAAAAATTTTTAAATGACAAAGGACAAGGACAATGCAGAAAATGCCATTGAATATATATGGAATATAGTATCAGAAAGGAAATGAAGATGAAGACAAAAAAGTAAAAAAAAAAGGTTTAGAAAATGTTAATCATATAAACAATAAGCAAAGAGATTCAATATTTCGAGTTTCTATAAAGGAAAAACAAAATATTTAAATGTATTTATAAATTATTAACAAAGTATCAGATATTTAAGAAGAGCATTATGTTATTTTTCTGGATTTTGCATTTTTGGCATTTGTCTGACTTTACATATTTGCAATGTGTTGCATCATTTTTTTCTGACTATATAAATATTTACTTGGTACCTAATTATGCATTCATAAATGTGATATATTTTTCTAAAGGACACAGAATTGCATAAACTTCAGGCCCACCAACTCCTTGAACTTGCCCTTATACTTATAGTCTCCCACCCATTAGAAGAATATAAATACTAAATGCACATTTTTCATTATTTCTAATAATCCTTTTGAAATCAATTTACAAGGAAAAAGTGTAGGTTAATAACTATCTGATTTTACAAGATAAAATTATTTTGTCACTTTAGAATGAAAACATAAAGGAAATGCCATATTTTCCAGGAATTTTTATTTTTCTCTCTGTGATTCATGTAATAACAAATATTTATTGAACAGATGCTATGTAATAATAGCTTTACACAAGGCAATGTGAAAGAAAAGAGAAATCAAACTGATGTGGACCCTGGTTTGTGGGGTCCATCACATTGTGGATGAGGCACGAGAAATTCACACAGACTATGGAGCCCTGTGGAGGAAGAAGGGATAGCATGGCTTCTCTCTCAAGGGGAGAAAAAGCTTCAGCACCTGCCTTGACCAGCCTTTATTTCTTTTCTGGGCACATTACATGATGGTCTTCATTTACTATCCACAGGTTCACTTTAGGTTGTTACCTTTTACAGAAAACAAAGAGATGATGCGGCTAATCACATCACAGCACAGAAGAAGGATATTTGCAAAGGGAAAAGTGGTTGAGGCAGTTACACTCCATACTGGGGAGTTTTAGCTTGGATTTTAGGAAGTTACAGTAAGCACTTGCGGTCTCAATTCAGGGTGAGGGAGTTTTAGCAAAAGCAAATCTCATAGTAGTCTAGGTACAATGCTGGGCTGATTCCCCACGGGAGAACCTATCCGTGGGCGTGGGTCCTGTGCATCTCCAAGTGGGAGCTAGGCCTACACCACACAGAATGGTCTCTTATACCAAACCAGCCATAGCCCTGAACCTCATGCAACTACTATTCAGGTAGGAGGTTGGAATCAAAGGAAATATTACACAGTGGATATTTAACCCCGATATACACTGGTAAGGATAAATTACTTTATACTTACATGCAAATTGGTAAAGTATAAATAGCTGCTGTTCCAAGTGTACTGTCTCTTCCTTCTCTGTCTCTCCACTATCTAGAAGCCAGCTACTGCGTTAACATCAGGGGTGGAATTGGGGTCTCCAGTACTCAGCCCTGTTCTGCCCACTTATATTTGCAAAGGTCACTGCAAGTACCACCCAGTCCTCTCAAAATTCTAACTCCTAAGCTTTGTCATAGATCCAAGGGAGGCAAACAAAGATTGATATTCCATCTCTGGTTTCCTGCCTTGTTCCAAGGAATGGTGGAGGAGGTTATTGCAGCAGCAGGCTGGTGTCTGTAGCACTCCCCCACCCATTTACTTATACCCAGGCCAATGTAATAGGGGCACAGCAAAAAAAGATACCCTCTGTCACTGGTGAGGGCACTGGAAACCCAATGGCCAAAAGTCAGAGTTCACATAGCTGCAAGTATCTGTGGGTAGTCATTGATAGCCAACCCTCTCACCACTCCCTTTTCTGCAGGGAAACTACTAGTGACCCAGAGAGCAGGGTCTAAGTACTTCAGGATCTGTGCACATTTAGAGATTTCCCTAGGGTTTGACTTAAAGGAGATTAGAACTGGGGATTCTGAGAAGTCTCTCTCTTCTCCATCTCTATTAATTTCTACCTTTTAACACAACCAGTTTGTTAAAACCTACCAAATGCCTGCCTTCATGGCCACTTACAAAATAAATTTGTTAATGTAAATGACAGCTAACTGCCACACTGCTCTGCCTCAGATATCTGACCTGAAGGGTTAGGCTGATGTTCCAAGAAATGATTCTTTTTTCACTTAGTCAATAATATAGATATTAAATATATATTTTAAAAATTTTATGTAAATTATATGGACTAAAAACAAATTAAATATAGTTGCTGTGAGCTTGGCAGTAGGTCAGATAATTTGGTATCATGCATACTGTTGTTGATATAAAGAGAAATTCTCTATTGATTGATGTTTTCACCTAATAATGATCATTTTAGTGAAATTGTCATTCAAACAGTTCTACATGATTCCTTCTGTCAAATAATGACTTAGAAAGGAATTTTCCTTAGTGCATTACAGCTGGTTTAAACAAAAGATCACAGATATGCTCAGAGCATGGTTAGAATAATCCAATGAAAAATTTGTGCCACAAATAATCAGTTAATAAATGGCAGTTTAGAAACACACATATACACACATATATATCTATTAGTTTATTTAGAGAATGAGGAATATATTTGAATATTTTATTTACTTGTTATATATTACTGCTTTGTATTACTGTCAACATTGTTACATAATTGGAGTATCATCCCAGTAATCAAACTGACAAGTATGTATTACCAGGTTGGGATTATATTCTAGAGGGGAGGAGTAAAGTTTTATGATTATGTGTAGAATAGTCTTTCTCTTATTGAGGTCATCTGTGAGGGTTTTTGAGCAGTGGTAAATCAAGTACAAGATAAAGATGAGTAAATATAAGAGCATTCCAGATTTACGAAAGGCACGCCAAAGGTAGTCTGAATGGGAGCCAGTCATTTTCAGAGCCCCTGAAAGAAGCCTAGGGTGCTGGAGTGAAGAAAGGAGTGGTATGTGTTAAAGCTTGCAAGTAGTTGGAGGCCATACCACATAGACTGACACAGGCCATGATGCTGAATATTTTCTATATTAATGCAGAAGCCATTAAAGGGATTTTATGAGTTTGGTGATTTGAATATTCTGAATTTTGTAGATTTTTGTCTGGTTGTAGTGTGGACAACAAACTGGAGGGAGACAAGTGGCAATATAAGAAGGCCATATGTTAGGAACTTTTAGTGATCTAGGCAAAAGAGGATAATAGCTAAGAGTGGGCCACTATTGTCACAATAAAGAGAAGAAAATTTTATAGGATTTGCGAATGTGTTGGATATGGAAGATGAGAAAGAGACAGGGCAGTAAAATTCAAATTCAGCTTTAACTTTGTTAAATTTGAGCTACTAATACTAAGTCACATGTTAATTCCATTTCCTCCTCCTCTGGTGGTATAGAAGAAAAAATGTGTCCCTTTGAAACAGGGGTCCCCAACTTCCAGGCCACAGACATCTGTTCCTCTAAGGAACCAGGCCACACAGGAGGTGAGTTTGAATGTGATGCTCTTGAATCATCCCAAAACCATCAGTCCCCCACCCCCAACCATGGTCTTTGTTTGGGAAAATTGTTTTCCACAAAATTGTCCCTGGTGCCAAAAGGGTTGGGGACTGCAACTTTAAAATATTGTTGCCAAAATCTGCTCTGGATCATATTACAATAACATGGGAAGCTCCAAGATCAGAGATTCTGATCCAATTTGTCTGGCATAGGGCCTGGGCATGAAAATGTTTCAAAATTCCCCCAGGTCATTCTGATCAGCTAGATTAAGAATCACTGATGCGATTTGATTGAACTATGAAGTTGTAATAGAAATGAAATAGGCAGCCAATTAGAGATACTTTATAGGCAATGAGAAACATTACAAAATCTTTGTAAAAATACTATTTTCTCTCTCTCACTCTCCCTATATCCCATGCCCAACTTCTTTATATTATGTTCAGTTTTCCTTGGGAATAAAAAACCTTGTAGAAATTAAGAGATGGTAAAGAGAGGGACTTCTCAGCATCCCCAGTTCTAATCTCCTCTAAATCATACCCTAGGGAACTCTGTCAGTGTGCACAGATCCTGAGGTGCTTACTAGATCTTTCACTGTTTCCATTAGCACAAGACCTCTGCTCTGCTGATCAATCTCAGGTCATGTGTATGCTGGTGTTCTGTGGAAGCTATAGTAGTTACCCTGCAGTTAAGCTCACTGAGCGTGGCATATATTTTAGAAACTTCTTTAATTTACTGAAATAGTGTATCATTCTTATATATTTTTCTTATTTAATAACTTTTCTTTCTTTTTTTCTTTACAATATAAAAGAAAAAATCAGTTAGGTGGATGCTGATAGGACAGTTTTAATATATCTGTGTGTTAGTAGTTTCTCAGCTCGTCAACTTTTCAAAAATAGTAGTATTAGCCACATTCTAAACTGTTATAGATCAGATGGTTTGTGAGAAACAGGATGGGGGGAGAGAGGGAGAGAGAGAGAAGGAAAGAAAGAAAATAAGAGAGAGATTGAGAGAATCTAAATGAATTATTTTATTGGTAAGAATTTAATGAGGGCAATTCTCTATAATGTCTCAGCCTCAGAAGCTAAGTATGACACATATTAATTTATTCTTTGTATTTTGGGGACATTATTTGAATAGCTATAATAGACTATCAATGTGCAAATCATAAGCAATCTTTTTACTGATATTGGTAACCAGGTAGTCTTATATACCAATGTTCCTTTTAGCAAATATTTAGGAATTTAAAAATCTGTAACAAATAATGTGTAAATATTACTTATCCTATTACAGCTAAAAATACAACACCCTGTCTGGGAGATGTTAAGATGCATAAGTTATATTCTCAGGAATCTTCAAAATAAATAAAGGCCAATTGGTAAATAACTAAAACTCAATCAAATATTAAATGTACAGAGTGGCATGTAACTTGAAAAATATAGTACCAATTCAATCTTTTGCTTCCTATTCTAAGGATATAAACCAGAAAAATGCAGCAAGCAGGACCTCACAGTTTAGGGACACTTACTCTCCCTCCCACATGGAAGGGGAAGAGAAGAACTATAGGGTATGACACTAATAGCTACTGTGTTCTAAGCTTTAGAATAATTGCTTTTTATCTGACATAATTAACATCCATAGAAACTCTTTGGAGAAGATATTATTATAAATGATGTTCTACAGGTGAGAAAAGTAAGAGTGAAAGAACTTATCAATTTAATATAAAATGAAGCACAAAAGCAAGACATGTATGTAATTTTAAATATTCTAGTAGTCACATTTTATAAAAGTAAAAAGAAGCAAGGTAAATTATAAAACATATAATAAAATTAAATTTATGCAGTCCAAAACACAATTCTTTCAACATATAATTAATATAAAAACAAATTACTTCAATATTTTACATTTTTATATGATCCTTAAAATCCAGCATGTGTTTTATACCTATAGAATCGCAATATAAACTACATTTCAAGTGCTCAGTAGCCATGAACGGCTATTGGCTACTCCAGTGCAGACTTAGAGATTTTACGTAAGTTGCCCAAAGTTTGATTACTAAAAGAGAGTAACACTGAAATCCAAATCTGGGTGGTCTAACCCCAGATCCTATTCTGTGCTTCGTAGGAATATATGATCTTAGATTCACCCATCTAACTTGAAATGGTCTTATTAATAAAGGATTTTCAAAAACATTCAAAGAATTATATGCATCCTTATTCACACAAGAAAAAAAGTATGGTCTTAAAGAGGTTAAATAAAATCATGAAGGATTCACAATTAATGTGTAATACAATAGCTATTGAAACCACGAATGTCCAGTTTGAAATCTTGTATTTCCACCACATCACAACCAGACAACCAGGTTCCCTAAAGAAGGAATTCAAAGCTAATCAGTCCCCTACGGGATATAAAAGATGATAACATAAAAAGAAGGATGTTCTTATGATCCAGAGCTCCTCTATTATTTGTTAAAATTATTTATGCCTTTGCAATCTCTTTAAACATAAAACATAACCACTACTACCACTACAAACACCACTACAACGAAAACATTCAATTAATAATAGCTTTGTTGCCTGTAGGGCTCATGTTTTTCTAGGTTTTCTATTGACAAGCAGCTATAAGAGGTGTGTAACTAAGCACCCAAGAACCATGTGCAGTATTTAGATTAACGTGTGTGTTAGGAATACATTACCCCAGGCACGACGCTGCTGTGATGGCACGGCCTTCTGGGAAACACCAGAGGTGGTTTCAGGCGGCAAGGCAGTGGGAGGCTACCTTAATGTTTTATCATTAATGGCCTAGAAAATTTCCTGTTACGGTGTCTTGGGTTTTAAATTAAATGTCAAATATAATTTGCCACTGGAAATGTGAAGTATGGAACTGCCTTCAGAAATTCTGAGAACTCGGTTTTCTAATTGGTGGCTGCCTAATACTCAGTAAAAACAGTTAGAGATCATTATTTGGGGAATTGTCACACCGGTTTGCCCTAGTCATGTGTGGATTTTTACCTTTTACAATTGGAATCTGTAATAAATTCTTGAGACGGTACTAAAATGTACAGAGTTCAATGTAATGTTAAGTAATGGATGTGATGAACTTCTCCCTTTGGGATTATGCCACCATCTATGTCCTGATCTCTCTGACATTTAGTCTATAACATTGGGAAATTTGTGAAAGAAACTGAGCATCACATATTCCATATGTAGTAGTTTATTTATGTTTATTTCCTGCTGATAAGGGTCTGTATTAAGAGTAAGAGTAGTAATAAAATTTCTAATCCACTTTAATTTGTCAGCATTTTATCTTTCTAAAATATCAGTATATTGGTACTAATTATGAGGTAGGTTTAAGTCTAAAAATGCATGCTTAAGTATGAAGGCATCATTTTTATATTCCATTTTAATTAGAAACTTAAAAAGACATGCAATTAAATATGCCCATAAAAATAATAAATATATTCCTATAATACTAGTCAATTTGTGGCACTATTAATATCCTTTAGTGTGGCAGTTTTAAAAACATATTGGAGCGATTCTAGTGGAAAATAGCTAAGAACAAACTGAACAGCGTTGAAACCACGTCACTGTTTCGGAACAGTGAGCAACCACCCTCGGAACCTGCAGCTGCAGCTCTTTAGTGTTACAGTCACGCTGCGGAGTTAACTGCTTGCCGATCTTGTTGTATCCCTTGTTTCCAAGAACAATTAATCTTGCTCTGAAAGTATACAGCTTCAGAATAAAACTAATTTAACTTCAGAAGCTTAAAGTTGCAAAAATAATTTGTAAAGGAAATATTAATGTGGCTAATTTTTCCTAATGCCAAGGGAGTGATTTATTTTACTTTCAGAAATATACTGTTTGGCAAGTCTCCTTCACAGAGCAGGTACACCCAGATTAACTTGAAAGAATACTTTTAGGATGTCCTGTGTGAAGGCCACACATACTAGGGCACAGTTGCCAGGCAACAAACTTAACTGATAAGATGTCAGGATGTGGTATGTAGCCAAGAATCACCATCCTCTTTCCTTTGAATCCCAGCTGGGAATCATTCCCTTTTTTCCCTTTAACCCCAATGTTCTGAATATAATAAAGACAGACTCTCATATGCACTTTGCTTTCATAACATGTCACATACATAATTTTGTTTAATTCTGTCAGCAGCCTTACAAGGCAGCTATTGTAATGCCACCTTGAATGTAAAAAGTGTTTTTAAAATATGTCCAGCACTAGAGTAAAAGAGCATTATGATATATGTTAGTTTTATTCATTTATTGATGAATAACTTGAACTTCAATATCTGGTCTAGTTTAAATGATCATATATTCTAAACTGATGAGTTTGAAATTAGGTTTTATCACAATGTTATAGTTCATTGCAAAGTGAAACAATTTTATGTTGCTAATTAATATGTAAATTCTTTCCAGACTGCTTATGACATATCTTTCATTTATATGAGGAAGCTAAGTGTCAAAGTGGTTAAGAGTTTTAAACAATATCACACAACTAACTGAGATTTACCACTTATGTCTGTCCTTTCAAAATCTTATGTTCTTTCCATAATATCACAAACACCTCCCTTACTATAGTCTCTTTAGCAAAAGTTTAAAATCTTTCTAACCTCTCATAGAAAGCATGTATAACACTAAAGAATCTGAACCATACATTTCTATCATTTGACTCACTTACAGCCCTACTGTTCTAATCTTTAATTGAATTTATTAATTTAGAAGTTTGATTCAATAATCTCATTTTGTAATATATTTTAAATTTTCCATTTTTTTTTAAATTTTGTAAAAGTGTCTAAGCAATTACACAGTTTTCTACAAGTTGAAGAATTTACACACACTTCACTTTTTTTTCAATTTCTCTGAGAAAAAGTGAACCAGTTCCAGAAACATTCTCCTTCTCATCATGCTTTGCCCTTGAACAAGGTGGCTTTCTTTGGTGGTTGTTAAGGAAAACAAATTATAGAGAAGATGGCTGTATAGTAAAAAGCTTCTGTATTGGGCAAATTGGAAGGAGTAATCATAGCACAGAGAAATGCCCCCAAACTAGCGCTGATTAAACGTGTGCTGGGTTTTCAAGACTCAAAATAAAGAAATGCAATGCATGCTTGACAATCACAATGCCATACATGCTTGACATTAGGCTTTTGTTTCTGTTTGCTTTGTTGACAATTTGATGATAAACACTTATTAAGTGTCTAACTATACCAGCTACTTTTCTAGATATGGAGAACAAATATAGACAAGATGTGGCTTATACCTTCAAGTCATTCACAAATTTAGATCAGGAAATAAAGTCATAGTTGCTGTACTATCTTAGGTAAGAACTGTGATATAAACAAAGTATTACAAAAGTACGACAAAGTGTTAGATTAATCTGGGAGTCAAGAAAAAATATATACAAAACTTGAAATATAGAAAATAAGTCAACAGTCTAAGGAGATCTAAAGGAATTTTAGTCATGGAAGGAACACAGACAAAGAAGAAGCGTAATAAACTTGGAAGGAGCAAGTAATGCTAAATGACTATAAGCAACCTCAACATAGAGGCTGTGCTTATCTCGCTCACTATTTAATCAGCACTGCCTAACATGAAAAGTACTATATGATAAATGCTCAGGTGCTCAAGGAGGAATAAATGAAAATTTAGGGGGTGTATGAGAGATATATAAATCAGAACAAGAACACATACTGATCTTCTATATAGCTGCAACAATAACAAAAAAAACTTAAAGAATATAAAAAAACATTAATAAAAATGAAAGGAGAAATAGAATAATTCACATTTATAGTTGAGGATTTGAACATTTGACTATCAGCAGAGACATAAATAACATGATCAATTAACACAACCAAATTGACGTTTTTGAACACTTCAACCAACAACAGCAGATTATATACTCTTCAACCACTCATGAAACATTCATCAAAACAGACAATATCATGAGTCCTAAAAGCAAACCTTCTCAAAGTTAAATAATTTAAATAATACAAAGAATCTTGTCTGATGATAGTGAAGTCAAACTAGAAATCAATACAGACAACAGAAAAATATTCAAACACTTGGATATCAATCAACATTCTTCTAAATAATCATGCATCAAAAAATTCTAAACAAAGTTAAACAAAATACATAGATGCAATGCTGAGAGGGGAGTTTATGGCCATGAATACCTATATGAATAAAGAGAAAATGCCTAAGTTTTTATGTCAAGAATCTACAACATTAAGAGAAAATTGTGCCTAAAACAAATAGAATGGAATAATAAAAATAAGATAGTAAATTAATAAAACTGAAAATAGGATTACAATAGAAATGCATCAATAAAACAAAAAGAATTCTAAATAAATAAATACATACATAAAATTAATAAATCTCCAGCAAGACTGACAAAGAAAAAAAGAGGACAACAAAATGCACTAATATCAGGAACAAAATAGTGGATATTATATCAAATCTGGCAGCAATTACAAAATTAATAAAAGAATACTATGAACAACTTTCTACTTATATATTAGACAACATGAAGAAATTACTCAAAAACTACCAAAACACAACATCGTGAATGAAATAGACAACTATAATAGTCATACAAATATTAAAGACACTGAATTTTTAATTAAAAGTTCCCCCAAACTAAATCTTCAGGTCAAGAATGTTGTACTGTAAAATTTTACCAAACATTTACAAAATCAATACCCACTTTACACAATCTTTTCCAGACAATAGAAAATGAGGAAAAACTTCCTAAATTATTATATGTGGTCAGTATTGACTTGATACCTGATCACACACAAAAAAAATTTTAAGACCAAGACCAATGTCTTTCATAAAAATGCAAAAATTTCTCAATAAAATGTTATCAAGTTGAATTGAACAATGTTCAAAAACACTACCTAATTCCTATCACAATCCTCTCAAGGTTTTTTTATTTAGACATAGACAAGCTTGCTCCAAATTTATATAGAAATACACAAAAGCTAAAATAGTGAAAAACAACTTTGAAAATGAATATAGTAAGAATAATCACTCTTCTCCATGGTAAGGCTTAATATACAACTACAATAATCAAGGCATTGTGATATTGGCAAAGTGATAGGCACAAAGATCAATAGAATGTAAACAGAATATAGAAATAGACCCACAAAAATATGCCCTATTGCTTTTTGACAAAGATTCAAAAGCAATTCAATAGAAAAGATAATCATTTCAACAAATGGTGAGGGAGAAATTGAAAATCTTCTGGGGCTTAGGTCTAGGTGAAAAGTCCTTAGATTTGACACCTAAAGCACAATAAAAAAAGAAAAAAATATATATAAATTATATCTATCAATATGCCTCTGTTCTATAAAAGAGCATGTTAAAAGGATGAAGTGGTAAGTAACATATTGGGAAAATATTTGCAGACAATATATTTGATAAAAAAGTTGTATCTAGCACATATAAAGAAATTTAAAAGTCTAACAGTAAAAATATAAACGAACCAATTAGAAAATTATAAAACACAAACAAAGACATTTTACAGAAGAGGATATACAGCTAGAAAATAAGCACATGAAAAGATGTTTGAGGAGTGCCTGGCTAAGATGGAGGTGTAGGTAGATACACTTCACCTCCTTGCACAACCAAAAGAAGGACAACACATTTAAAAACAAAAACCAACCTGAACTGCAAGGAAATTGAACTGCATGGAAGTCCAACAACCAAGAAGTTAAAGAAACATTCATCCAGACTGGTAGGAGGGGCAGAGATGGGCAGCTGGGGTGGAGAGGACATGCAGCAAGGCTGTGGCTGGTGGACCAGGTTGTCCCACAGTTGTGTGCAGATAAACTGAGAGGAACAACTGGAGAGTGAGACAGACTGTGCAACCCAGGGTTCTAGCATGGGGAAAATAAAAACTCAGAATTTCTGGCTGTAAAAACCTGTGGGGGTGTGGCAGCAAAGAAACTACCAGTCTATTGAAAGTGAGATGAGAAACGAACAAGTGACATTGTTCCTTCTTGAACCTCTACCCCACATTCAGCACCATGACACAGCAAAGTGGGTTGCCCCACCCCGGCGAATACCTAAGGCTCTGCCCCTTACAGTGTAACAGGTGCACTAAGACAAAAAAAAATATGGCCCAAATGAAAGAACAGATCAAAACTCCAAAAAAAGAACTAAGTGGTGAGGAGATAGACAACCTATCAGATTTGGAGTTCAAAACACTGGTGATAGGGAAACTCACAGAAATTCATTTGTGCCTGAATACAGCCACAAAATAAAGGAAGATGAGAAGGCTATACAAAGTGAAATAAATCAAAATATACAAGAACCAGCAGCGAAGGGAAAGAAACCAGGACTCAAATCAATGATTTCAGACAAAAGGAAGAAATAAACATTCAACCAGAACAAAATTAAGGAAAAAGAATTCAAAAAAATGAGGAGAGGCTTAGCAATCTCTGGGACAATGTTAAATGTTCCAACATCTGAACCACAGAGGTGCCAGAGAGAAAAGAGGAAGAGCAAGAAATTGAAAACTTATTTGAATAGATAATGAAGGAAAACCCCCAATCTGCTGAAGGAAATAGACATAAAAGTCCAGGAAGTCAAGAGAGTACCAAATAAGTTGTACCCAAAGAGGACCACACCAAGACACATCATAATTACATCATCCAAGATTAAAGATGAGAGAATCTTAAAAGCAGCAAGAGAAAAGGAGACAGATACCTACAAAGGAGTTCCCATAAGACTAAAAGAAACCTTGCAGGCAAGAAGGGACTGCCAAGAAATATTCAAAGTCATGAAAAGCAATGAGCTACATCCAAATTTACTCTGTCCAGCACAGCTATCATTTAGAATGGAAGCACAGATAAAGTGCTTCCCAGATAACATGAAGGTAAAGAAGTTCATCATTACCAAGCCCTTATTATATGAAATATTAAAGGGACTTATTTAGGAAAAAGAAGCAGGTCAAAATTATGAACAGTAAAATGAAAACAAACTCAACTATCAACAACTGAACCTAAGTAAAATAAAAAACAAATAAGCAAACATCTAGAACAGAAACAGAAATGGAAATCACATGGAGGGTTATCAGCAGGGAGAGGGACAGAGGAGAATGGGGGAAAAGATACAGGAAATAAGAAGCATAGTTGACAGGTACAAAATAGATCAGGGGAGGTTAAGAATAGTATAGGAAATGGAGAAGCCAAAGAACTTATATGTCCAAACATAGACATGAACCAAATGTGGGGAATGCTGGAGGGAAGGGGGTTGCTTGGTGGAGGGGGATAAAGGGAAGAAACAATAATAGGATAACTATAGTAGCATAATCAGTAAAATACACTTTAAAAAGATGTTTGACATCATTATCCATTAAAGAAATGCAAATCAAAACCACAATGAGCTATAACTACACAACAATCAGAACAGCCAAAAAAAGAGAAACAAAATAAAAGACAAAGACAAAGAAAGCCCCAGAAGTTGGTAAGGATGCAGAAAAATGAATCATTTAACTTTTTTGGAGAAAGTATAAAATGCTATGACTATTCTAGAAAGTTAGTTGTTTTTTTAATTAAAAATGGATTTACCAGATCACTCAGCAGTTGTACTCTCATACATTTGTCCCAGAGAAATTGAAAAGCTGTGCTCACTTAAAAACCTGTGCAAAATTCTTGATAGTATTTTTGTTTTCAATATCCAAAAAGCTGGAAAACCCCAAATGTTCTTTAATAGATAAATAGTCAAATAAATTATGATAAATTCATACCATTACAACTTTGATGAAAACAAAGTACAAAATACAGTCACTCCTTGCTTAATAATGATGGATAGTTTCTGCAAAATGTGTGCTGTTAGGTTATTTCATCATTTTGCAAACATCATAGAGTATGCTCAAAGAAACCTACGTGGTATAGTTTGCTACACAGCTCATCTGTATCATATCGTCTAATGCTAGTAGGCTACCAGCCTGCAGGATGTTACTGTAAAAAAAAAAAAAAACCCACAAAATTAAATCAAGCACAAGATAAAATTATGCAATCAAGATATGAGGAAACCCAAGATGTATACAGCTACTGCCAGACTTACACAGCACACTGTTTTACAGAAAACTTTTGTTTATAACTAGAAAGACTATACTCTAAAATAATGATAAAATTATAATATAGTAAACCCATAAACCAGTAACATAATTTATTTATTATCATTTTCAAGTGTTATATAATATAGCAATTTTCAACCACCATGCTGCAATAATTTTTAAAACATGCAATACCTGACTATTTAGTCAGGGATTCTGACCTCTTTTCCTTTAGACTGTCAAGTAAAGAAAATGACAAGAGCCAACACAATGTAGCTTCCTGATATGTATGAATCAAAATTATACCTACTTTTTGTCAGATCATCAAAAAATATAAAGTATTTTTTGAGTGTCACCCAATTTTAGTAATTAGTTTATGTGTGCCATGAGATGAAAATGTTTGAAAATTACTGCTGTACTATAAATAATTGTGTGTTATGCTTTTATACAACTGGCAACACAGTAGGTTCCTTATGCCAGCATCACTACAAACATGTGAGTAATGCATTGCCTTACAATATTAAGGTCAGTAGGAGAAAAATTCTCAGCTCCAAGATCAGTAGGAGATAAATTTTCAACTCCTTTATAATCAATCTTATGGAACCACCATTGTATATGTGGTCCATTGTTGAAACACACATTATAATGCAGTGCATGTCTCTATGGGTTTCTGGGGATTAGACTTCAGAGAGAGGGAGATGGTAGAGAGGCTATAAAGGGAAACATGAGGAAGCTTTGTAGTGATGCAACAGCTCTGCCTCTTGATTAGAGTAGTAGTTACATGAATATTACGCATGGAATAAAATTGCATAGAACTAAACACATGCATTTACATAGATTCACACACATGAGTGCATGCAAAGTAATGAAATCTGAATAAACTGTATGCATATCAATATGAGGTTCATGGTTATTATACTGTTCTTTAGTTATACAATATGCTTACATTAGGGGAAGAAAGGTAGAAGTTACCTAGGACCTTCTTTTACTTTTATTTCCTACTATCTCCCTGTGAATCTATAGTTATCATATTTTGCTGTGTATAACGTGTGCACACGTTTGTGGACCAAACTTTCAGGAAAAAATCTTTAGTTTTAATTTTTTAATTCAATGTTTTATTTATTTATATTTAGATGCTTATTTTCTGTATTATTGTATTTTGCATATGGATATCATTATTGCTTTCTAGAGTTGCATTTTTAACACATAAGCATAAATAAAAGAATTAAAAATATATAAAGAATTAGTACTACCCATGTATAATGTGCATCCTTATTTTCCCCTCAAAAATTTGGGCAAAAAAGTGTACCCTATACATGGAAAAATATGGTATTTTATAATAGTGTAAAAGATGATTTGTAATATATAATATGCTGCTTACTTTAGGTTATGAAATAGAACAATCTGCTTTATTTTTCCCTTCACTAATTTCTTGATTTCACTTATTTGAAAAATTAACTTATGGATGTCATCTTCAACAATAAAGTGATATTTTGCTACCAAGTTGAAATATATAAAAATATGTAACTTATTATTAAACATGAATATGAAAAGTTCTTGATTAATGCACTTTAAGGATGTGGAATAGCCTAGAGTAACTATACATGTCATATAGGAACTAAGTCTAACAACTTAGTGTTATGAAAAGGAAACTATAACATGACATATCTTACATTTTCCACTTCTCTCAGTTATCAGATTATGATAAGTCGACTGTATTCATTTTACTGAAACTGAAATTGCTCTGGGCTCTTGAGATTCCTGGCAGAGTGCTGTCCTAGATGGCCTCTGAGACTCTTAGTCCTGGCAGGTTCTAAGCACTTTAAAAAATTCTCACTTGAATTATTTGGTGTTGAGGAATATGATTCATTGAAGTACATCTTGCCTTTCATACGTTACCTATATTTCCAATTCTGTTTGCTAGAATTTAAGAAAGTTTTAAGCTATTCAATTGAATTAAGAGAAACAATGCAAGGAAATATAATGCTCATTTGGGGTTTTTAGACCTTTTATCAGTGAGGCTTCAAGGACTTAATGAAATCAGGTAACACTGCTGAGAGTCAGGAAAGGCTGGAGCTACATGATACAGACTGAAGAAGCTGAGGCAGAGAGGCAGTTTATCAGGAACTTGGCTTTGCCCAGAATGGAGTTGGGTGTTGTTGTTGTTGTTGTTTAAATTTTCCTTACTAGTCCCTACTGAGTTGATCCCAGTGCTTCTCTGCAGTTACTGTGTGAAAAATATAAATAGTTGTCATTTGTATTAAAGTTTGAAGTATAAAAAGATACAGTGCACATTTCTGTAGTCTCTCTTTTTCATTCATTGAGATTTCTTTATAAATCTTTTGTAAACAACATAGCAGACCACAGTTACCAATTCTTGTCATATTGCTAGTAAAATTCCACCATGGGAGCTGCCTAGTATTTTATAACAATACTATATATTTACATGGGGCATATTTCCAAGTTTTGTTTGTTTGTTTTGTCAGTTAGCAGCCCTATTTTCCTTGTCTTTAGAGAATATAAAATTTTTAGGCAAAACATTTTCACATGGAAACAAAGAACAAAGATGTATATGATTCCTGAGGGGATTGTTATTAGCTGTTTCAAACATTGCCTTGGATGTATCTACAATTCCCAGGCTAACCATGTACCTAAACCAAAACATGGTTTAAATACAGTTTAGCTCTCTGGTATCTACTGCCAGATGAAGATTCCAGATGAAAATGATCTGTTTTCTGAGGACACATAGATTAAAATTTAAGTAAATCATTAAAACCAATTTAACCAAGATTAAGTGAACATAATTATTATTTTAACTGTCTCCAAAGAGTATTTTCCCATATATAAATAAATTAAAAGAAAATTAAATACCAGAATAAATATGGGTCCCTCTCCCTTGCTACAGACCATGATTCCAAAATCTTATATCATATTACACAAAGGAAATCTTTAGATCTCAAGACCCTTTGGGTTTCCTCAGTATCTGCTTACATTGTTCTGTCAAGCCATTGAACTTCTCTTAGAGACTAACTTTAATACATCAGAAAACAAATTTATATGCATCTTAAACCTTTACCAACCTTTTGCTATTTGGTAATGAACAGTATATACATATGAAATTATACACTTAAAACTCTTTACCCAGTGCTCAATTAGCTTACTTGCTTGCTCATGTGAAATCCTGAACACATGCTCTCACTGGTTAGTTTTCTAGAATGCAATAACCCAGGCCTCTTATTTATTATTCACACACTCTCCTTCCTCTTACTGAGAGAAACCAGGCTTAGGGTCATAAATCTTTCATTTTCAAGAGAACCTCTGTTTAAACATTTAGAAATACGTTATTTTAAATTCCCCAACAACTCTGAATTTACATTTTCTCATCAGTAGACAATGGAAATAACAACTTGCACATATTACAATATTTAGCTCTCTGGACCAGGAATCAAAAAAAATAGGAGTGTAAATCCAGATGCTATTGTTGAATTATGTGAGATATTAGGCAAGCCCCATCACTTTTTCACATCTGCTCTTCTAGTCTGGAAAAATAGAGAGGCATTTGTTCCTGTGTACTTTATATGGCAAAATTAGAGTGTATTGGAAAGTATCTGAGAACTTTAGAAACTGAGTTAGGTTATAAAAATAGTTTTTTTATTATGCCAATATTTATGATAAAATTCAAACTTCTTTTTCAGGCTTATAAATTCTTTGTTACTTGCAGACTTGATTTCCTGCTTCTCTCTCCTGGGCAGTAGTATCCAGTGCTGTTGGCCTTGTCTCTGCAGCCTGGATACCAAAAATCCATTCTGAAATCAAGACTGTACTTGCCCTTAATTAAGCAACTTAATAATTTATTTTATCCCTTCCACAACTAGATACTTTGAAATAAAGAATTTGATGGTTGGGGTGTGAGCGTGGGCACTTCCTGGAAGATATACAATCCTAATTAGGTTTGCAAATGAAAAATTATTTTAATTAGCTGAGCTCTAAAATGTTGAAATAGACTAATGAGAGATGTGACAAGATGCATAGTTTGCATCAGACTTTGGAGACCTTCTAATATTATACTAAGCAATTTAAGTTTCCCTTTTACAGGAAATATGAAAAGTTGTATATAGGCTAAATTCTATATATAAGAGCTTTAAATATAGAATTTCTCTTCATTACCAAATAGCTGCACAATCTTAGAAAATTTACTTAAATTCTTTATACCTCAGACTTGCCATCTTTAACCTGAGAATAACCAATTTACATTATAGAGTTCTATGTGTTAAATGAGTTCCCAGAAGCAAAACATGTGGCATACTTTAGGAATATAGTAAACATAGCAAACATAGGAGTAAATTTCTCATGTGCCTTCTATTCATTTCAGAGCTTCCCAGTGCAATTATCTTTTTCCTTCTATCACAACTCTCATGTATTATTTTTTAAGGATTTACTATTGACAAACTCAATTGTTCCCCCAGCTTTATTATGATATAACTAATCTGCAAGTATTTGACTGAGTAGAAAGAACTTTATTTAACTCCTGTCCTCTAATTTTTGCTGTTTATTTATTTATTTTTATTTAATCTTTATTGTATTTTTACCATTACCACTTATTCCCTCTACATGACCCTACCCCCAGCATTCACAACACTGTTGTCCATGTCCATGAGTCTTATTTGCTTTTCACTCGATCCCTCCCCACCTAATCTGCCCCTCTCCCTGCCAACTGTCATCTTCTCTGCATCCATGAGCCTGTCTCCATTTTTGTTGTTAGGTCAGTTTTTTCATTAGATTCCACATATGAGTGACATCATATGGTGTTTGTCTTTCTCTAACTGGCTTATTTCATTTAGCATAATGTTCTCCAGGTCCACCCATACTGTCATAAAGGGTAAAACTTTCTTCTTATTTATGGCTGAGTAGTATTCCATTGGGTAAATATCCAACAGTTGTTTTATCTACTCACCTACTGATGGACACTTGGGCTGCTTCCATATCTTGGTGATTGTAAATAATGCTGCAAGGAACATAGAGGTGCTTATGTTCTTTCTAATTCATGTTTTGAATTCCTTAGGATATATTTCCAGAAGTGAAGTGGCATTGCTCAGTTGAAAGGCAGATCCATTTTTAATTTTTTTGAGGTAACTCCATGCTGCTTTACACAGTAGCTAAACCAATCTACATTCTCAAAGCATTGCAAAGGGTCCCCCTTTCTCCATAACCCTGCCAGCATTTGTTGTTTGGTGATTTATTGATGATGGCCATTCCTACAGATGTGAGATGATATCTCATTGTGGTTTTAATTTGTATGTCTCTGATGATTAGTGACATTGAGCATCTTTTCATATGTCTATTAGCCACCTGTTTGTCCTCTTTAGATGTGTCTCTTCAAGTCCTCTGTCCATTTTTAATTGAATTTTTTGTGTTTTTGGTGTTGAATGTTGTAAGTTCTTTATAAATTTTTAACATCAGATGTATCAGCTAATATTTTCTCCCATTCTGTGGGTTGTCTTTTTATTTTGTTGATGATTTCCTTTGCTCTGCAAAAACTTTTTAGTTGGATGTAGTCACATTTGTTTATTATTTCCTTTTGCTTCCCTTGCCTGGGGAGATATATCTGAAAAAATATTGCTACAAGCAATGTCTGAGACTTTGCTGCTTACATTTTCTTCTACAATTTTTACGGTTTTGGGTCTAACATTTATGTATTTGATCCATTTTGATTTTATTATTGTGTGTGGTATAAGAAGGTGGCCTAATTTCATTTTTATGCACTTATCTGTACAATTTTCTCAAAACCATTTATTGAATAAACTACCTTTAGATCATTGTGTTTGCTTGCTTCCTCTGTGAAACTTTAATTGACTATAAAGGTGTGAGTTTATTTCTGGCTCTCTATTCTGTTCCATTAATCTATTTGTCATGTCTGTTTTTATGGCAGTACCATGCTCTTTTCATTACTATGATCTTATGGTATAGTTTGACATTAAGTAGTGTGAGTCCTCCAATTTTGTTCTCCGTTATGATGATCATTGTGAATGCAGGGCCATTTGTGGTTCCATATAAATTTTTAAAATATTTGTTCTAGTTTTGTGAAATATATCATTGGAATCTTGATAGGAATTGCATTGAATCTATAGATTGCTTTCGGTAGTATAGACATTTTGATTATGTTAACTCTTCCTGTCCAGGAACATGGTATGTGCTTCCACTAATTCATAACTTCTTCAATTTATTTCTTCAGTGTCATATAATTTTTTGAGTATAGGTCTTTTACATCCTTGGTTAAGTTTGTTCCTAGGTATGTTACTCTTTTTGTAGTAATAGTGAGTGGGATTGTTTTCTTAATTTCCCTGGTAGTTCATTATTGACATATAATAATGCAACTGATTTATGAATATTAATTTTGTGTTCTGCTACTTTGCTAAATTCATCTATCAGTTCTAGTAATTTCTTGGTGGAATTGTTAGGGTTCTCCATGTATCATGTCATCTGCAAATAATGGCAGTATTACTTCTTCCTTTTCAATTTGGATGCCTTTTATTTCTTCTTGTCTGATCACTATGGCTAGGCCATCCAGTACTATGTTGAATAAGAGAGGTGAAAGTGGACATCTCTGTGTTGTTCCTGATTTTATGGGGAATACTTGTACCTTTTTGTCCATTGAATATGAGCTGGTAGTGAATTTGTCATATATGGCCTCTGTTATGTTTAGGTATATTCCTTTCAATCCCATTTTGCTGAGAGTTCTTATTATAAATGGGTCCTGGATTTTATCAAATGCTTTTTCTGAATCTCTTGATATGATCATATGATTTTTAACTTTCATTTTGTTT
Organism: Anoura caudifer; assembly: GCA_004027475.1. Taxonomy (NCBI): domain Eukaryota; kingdom Metazoa; phylum Chordata; class Mammalia; order Chiroptera; family Phyllostomidae; genus Anoura; species Anoura caudifer. The sequence goes on from PVKU01003964.1 coordinate 32,313, forward strand.
ATATGGTGAATCACACTGATTGGTTTATGAATGTTGTACCAACCTTGCATTCCTGGGATAAATCCACTTGATTATGGTGTATGATCTTCTTGATGCATCACTCTATGCAGTTTATAATCTTTTGTTGGGGATTTTAGTGTCTGTATTCATCAGTGATACTGGCCTATAATTTTCTTTCTTTGTAGTGTTTTTATTTGGTTTTGAAATTAGTATAATGTTGGCCTCATAAAATGAGCTTGAAAGCCTTCCCTCCTCTTGAATTTTGTGGAATAGTTTAAAAAGAAGAGGTGTTAGTTATCAGAATGTTTGATTAAATTACCTGTGAAGCTATCTGGTCCAGGGCTTATGTTTGTTGGGAGGTTTTAATTAACTGCTTCAATTTCATTAGGTGTAATCAGTTTATTCAGATTCTCTGATTCTTCCTGATTTAGTTGTGGAATATGTATGTTTCTAGAAATTTATCCATTTCATACAGGTCGTCCAGTTTGTTGGCATGTAGTTGTTCGTAATATTTTCTTACAATTCTTTGTATTTCCTTGGTGTTAGTTGTTATTTCTCTTCTTTCATTTCTGATTTTATTTATTTGAGTCCTCTCTCTTTTTTCTTCATGAGTCTGGTTAAAGGGTTCTCAATATTGCTTATGTTTTCAAAGAACCAGCTCTTGGATTCATTGACCTTTTGTATCATATTTTTATACCCTGTTTGTTTATTTTTGCTCTGACCTTTTATTTCCTTCCTTCTACTTTCTTGGGACTTTTGTGTTTTTCTTTTTCAAGTTCCTTTTAAGTGTAAAGTTAGATTATTTATTTGAACATTTTCTGTCTTTTTTTTTTTTTAGGTAAACTTGTAATGGTATGAATTTCCTTCTTAAGATTTCTTTTTCAGTGCACAGATTTTGGATTGTTGTGTCTTCATTTTAAACTGTTTCATGGTATATTTTGATTTCTCCTTGATCTTGTTGACCAGCTCATTGTTTAATAGCTTGCTATTTAGCTTCCATGTCTTTGCATGTTTTTCAGTGTTCTTCTTGTGATTGATTCCTAGTTTCATAGCATGGTAGTTAGAGAAGATGCTTGATACAATTTCAATGTTCTTAAAAAGATGATATAGTTTTGTGTCCTAACATGCAGTTTATCTTAGAAAACATTCCATGCACACTTGAAAAGTATGTATATTCTGCTGCTTTGGGGTGAAATTCTCTGAAGATATCAATTAAATCCACTTGATCTAGTGTGTCAGTTAAGGCTGATTCCTTCTTTTTGATTATCTGTCTGGAAGATCTATCCATTGAAGTCAATGGGGTGTTAAATCCTTGACTATGCCTGTACTTCAAATGATCTCTCCCTTTATGTCCATCAAGATTTGCTTTATATATTTATATATTCCTGTGTTGTGTGAGTACATGTTCACTAGGGTTATATCCTCTTGTTGAACTGTTCCCTTTATCATTATGTAGTTCCCTTCTTTGTCTCTTACTGTAGACTTGGTTTTAAAATCTATTTTGACAGACATAAGTACAGCCAACCCAGCTTTTTCTCCCCTTTCCATTTGCATGAAATATCTTTTTCCATCCCTTTGCTTTTAGTCTGTGTGTATCTTTTGATCTGATGTGAGTCTTTTGGAGGCAACATATATATGGGTCTTGTTTTCTTATCCATTTGGCTCCCCTAGGTCTTTTGGTTGGATAATTTAAGCCATTACATTTAAGTTGATTATTGATAGATATAATGTAGTGTCATTTTATTGTTAGAGTCTTGTCCTCTGTTTTTTGTTTTGTTTTGTTTTGTTTTGTCCTTTCCCTTTTCCTCCTTCTTTTTAAAACAAGCCCTTTAACATTTGTTGTAGTACTGGTTTGGTGTTAACAAACTCCTTTAGCTTTTTCTTATCTAGAAAGCTCCTTATTTCTCCTTCAATTTTACATGATAGCCTTGCTGGGTAAAGTAGCTTTGGTTTTAAGTCATTGCTTTTCATCACCTTGAATATTTCATACCAATCTCTTCTGGCCTGAAATGTTTCTGTTGAGAAATCAGAGGACAGACTCATTTGTGCCCCTTGTATGTAACTACTTGCTTTTTCTTGTGGCTTTTATCATTCTCTCTTTATCTTTAAGCCTTATCATTTTAATGATGATGTGCCTCAGTGTATGTCTTTTTGTGTCTAATTTGTTTGGGACTTTCTGAGCTTCCTGGACTTGTGTATCTTTTTCCTTCACCAGATTGGGAAGTTTTTGGTCATTATTTCTTCAAGTAGATTTTTTTTTCCAGTTTGCCCCTTTATTTTTTTTTAATTTTATTTTAACTGTATAAGAACAACAATTAAAATTAAATTCAAGTAGATTTTTGATCCCTTGCTCACTGTCTTCTGCTTCTGCTATTCCCATGGTGTTGATGTTGTTAGTCATGTTGTCCAAATGTTTCTTAAGCGCTTATCAAATTTTTTAAATTCTTTTTTTCTTTTTGCTGCCCTGCCTGGGTTTTATTTTCTACTTTGTCTTCCAAAGTAGATTCGATCCTGTGTGTCATCTAATCTATTGTTTATTCCTTCCAGTGTATTATTTGTTTAATATATTGCATTGTTACTTTCTGACTGGTCATTTTTTTGGTTTCTTTATCTTTTTTCAGGCTGTTGAGTATCTTTATAATCATTATTCTAAACCCTCTATCTGATAAATTGCTTGCCTCCATTTTGCCTAGCTCTTCTTGAGAATTCTCTTATTCTTTCATTTGGAGTTTTTTTTCTTTGCCTTCCCATTTTGTCTGTCTCTTTATATGTGTTTTTATGTGTTAGGTAGATTTGCGAAGACTCTGGTATAGGCCTTTGTCTGACAGTGCTTGTGACTGGACTGGTCAACATGTTTGGAGCTATTAGCAATCCACAGCATGTGGTTCTCTTGCTGGGCCTCTTTTTGTGCAGAAAGAACCAGCGTGAGCACCACAGCTAACTTCTATCAGCACCAGGCCTGGAGGGGGGTCAGCTGAAGTCTCGTAGAGCTCCTCCCAAAGACCTGACTTAGTTTGCTGAACTAATTAATGTTATCGCCTCTTGCTGTACTCTGTAGCTTGGCTTAACCTCCACAGGTGGGGTAGAGTAATTCCTATGGGTGGGGTTATTGCTTCCCCTCAGGCTGATTTCATTTGGATCCTGGCAGCTGTTCTTTCAGTTCTCTCCCCAGAGTCACCAACTCCAGATTCTACTCAAGCATCTCTAGTCCACTTTGCCCTCCACTCTTCCAGAGCCCAGGATAAGTGGCTATAAATGAAATTTGGGTCATTAGCCCTTTAAAAGGCTCTCTGAATCTCTAGCAATCTCTCCCTGGCAGACAGAAACCTTGCTGCTTTTCATCACTGGATGTTATCTGAGTTCCTTTCCAAATTTGGTGCTGTAAGCTGGGCCGTCATGGGCTTTAGACCCCACAATTCTCAAAGGGAAATCCCTAAAAGTTGAAATATCCCTCTGGGACCTTAGCTGCTGCCTATGGGAACACCATCAGCCATCTTGCACTGCTCCTTTCCTTACCAGTCTTGTTGTGAAGTGATTTCCTCTGTCTGTCCTTGGTTATATGGCTTTTCTCCAGCTACTGTTCAGTTGGTTATTCAGGATGATTTCTCTACAATTTAGTTGTAATTTCCAGATTGTTCTTGGGAGGAGGTTTGTGTAGCCTCTGCCTATACCTCCACTATCTTGAATCTCTCACTGTGTTTGGAATTATAGATTGATAGTCATCTATTACCAGTACATTGTTTCATTCTTTTTGGATCCCATTACATCTATTACTAAGCCAAATAAGATCCTGATTTTCCCACTTTTATAGTTTATACCTGTTTTTGTCTCTGGCTATTTAAAAAATCTGTGATATTTGTCATTTTCAATATGATTTGCCTAGGTGTTCAATCTTCTTTTTCTTTTTTTTAGTCTTCCTGAATCTCAAAATTTTTCAATTTACTCAGTTCTGGAAAATTTTAGCAATTGTATCCTTGCATGTAGCTTCATCCTGTACTCTTTCACTCTCTGGAAATCTGATTAGATATGTAAAATTTTTATATATACACACATATATACACATATATATATACATGTATATGTGTATATACATATATGTGTGTGTGTATATATATATATAATTCTGTTTATCTTTTATATTGCCTACCCATTTGTCTTTCTGGGTTTCACTCTTGATAATTTCCTCATCTCTGTTTCTACAGATCACATACTTTCATTTTATAATCTGTGTCTGAAAAGTCAAATATTTGATATTTGCAACATCTGATTCTGACTCCTACTGTTTCTGTTGATTCTCACTAATAATAACTTGTTTTTCTGTATATTTTGTGAATATTGCCTATAACTTTTTGACTATGAGATTTTCTTTTTTCTTTTCATCCATTCTCATGGTTTAAGACTGAAATTTTTCTTTTATTATTCTCTGGGTAGTGATGTCTCTGGAGAAATATTTCTAGCTTATCCAAACAATACTTTTGTTCCTTTTGACATCCTAGCTATATAGGGGTGAGCAAAAGTGGACTTATAGTTGTAATACATCTAAATAATACAATGAATAATAAGTAATAATATAAGAGTAAACTGTATTTTGCAGACAACACAACTGTAAACCTACTTTAGACCACCCCTGTATGGAATTTTTATTAGAAAACATACCTTATGTGAGCCCTAGGCTTTGCATTTTGTCCCAAATGTTCAGACAAGCCATGAACACCAATCTAAAGTTGACTGGGATTTGGTAAGTGGCCTAACAATGAAAGTTAGCTTCATTTATCAGCTTGCTGCTTTTTGTCTAGTTTTAATCTTTAATTAGTTTTTATTTCTTTCAAATTAGTTCATTAAAGCATTTGAAAATCTTTTATAACATCATCTGTATTATTTTAAGAACTACATTTTATTGTGATATCTACTTCTGATATTACCACAAAGGGAAATCTTCTGTCACCTGGCTGTGGATGGTACTCAGTATCCCAACACAAGTCCTGTTAGAATACTCATGGAGGTTGGCCTCAGGCTCAGTGAGCCATTGTTCTGTCTTCACACTTGTTTACATCAATCACAAAGTGATGAGAATCATGAAATATTTCTGACACCAGATTCCTAGAGTTGTTGGTTTTGTTTTTGTTTTTTTTTTTTTCCTGGTTCCTGTCTTTATTAAGTATACTATGCAGTATTAAATAATCTTGAGCTATCTGTGTTTTAAATAAAATTACAAAGTTCAGGTGAGGGGTATAAGAGAAGAAAGAAGGGGAAGGCCTAGTTAAAGAACAACTATAAATGACCCATGGGCATGGACAACAGCCTGGGGATTGACTGTAGGGGTTGGAGGTGGGCAGGGCAGGAAAGAGCAATGGGGGAAAATTGGGACAACCGTAATAGAACAGCAATAAAAATATTGAATAAAATTAAAAATAAAATAAAATTACAAAGTTGACTTAGAGACTCAGAAGGCTAGTGCTGCTTTTTCTTAAATCTTTGCTGTGTACTTTTTTTCATGGCAGGTTCTATTAAGGTCACAAGAAGTTCTTAGTTTTAAAAAGGTGAGAAAGATAGACCAGACTGATGCTTAATTACACTGTCAAAAACCACATGAACGAATACCTCCAAAATATGTAAACACGGTGAGCTCAGTTTTCCATCTACAATTCATAGTACTTTGTCAAGGACACAAATGTAATTTATTTTCTTGTGATTCACAATATCATGACTCACTCTGGTTATGTTAGCAAGTGAGAATGCTGTTTATCTGCCTCCTGACACTGCAGCATGACCCTCACGGGATGTATGACAGCAAGCACGACAAAACCAATACACATTCTTTTGTTTTTCTGCTACATCTTCTGTTGCATTTTACTATTTGTTTTTTTCCAGGTGCACTGGGGTAGAAAACTTCAAGGACACGTAGAATACAGTTCCTCAAGAGGCTTTTTTTTAGTGCTCCTTTTCTGTAAGCCTCGCCTGGCCTTGCTCAGACTATAAAGGGTACTTATTCCAAGCAGAAGTGCCATTAACCCCAATCTTAGCAAAGAATCATGGTTGAGATAGTAAGGCACACAGAAAAAGAGATATTTGATCATTTTATTCTTTTCAACAAAACTGATATCCAAGACCCTGATAGAGTAACCCTGTTATGTACTAATCAAAGTAGAAACACTTTTACTCAACCTCCACTGTACTTATTTGCCAAGTCACTGACTTCCTTTATTGCCTCCTCTGTCTGTTTATGGAGGTTGTACATGTTGATGTAACTAGGTAATTCAAATAAACATTATGCAGATAAATGACATCTGAGTACAGCAAGAATTAGAGCACTGGCTATATAAAAAAAGATAAAAGACCTCAAAAGCTAATAATCTTGGACAAAATAAAAAATGAGTAACTTAGGAAATTCTATAACGTTAGTTAGATGTGTGTGAGAAACTGTATAAAAACAATCAAAACCTTAAAGGATGCTGTCATCAGATGACTTCATATGTTCTTATACCACTTAAAGAAAATAAAAAATTGCATATAGTATATTACAGGCAGAATATATATAGGAAATATATAGGAAAAGACTCATGATGTTAAAATAAAAGAAAGAATTTTTCCATCAGAATATTGATCACCAGATAAAAATGTTGTTCTTATATAATAAAATTAGCCAAATAATGTATAGTTAAATTATTATTACTTAAGTCATAACATTTAAGTTATGAGTACATGATTTTTAAAAGATTTTTATTAACTCAATACTACTCCTAACGGTGGCAGATAAGATAGCTAGAGAATTTTGTAGACATTGCTATATAGACTGCTGAGTTCTTCTGTAAGAGATGCTATAGCTTACAGGCCTATAGTATTCTGACCCCAGTTCTGGCTTTTACAAACTATGTGATCTGGTCAAGTTTTATTCATAAATGAGAGAGGCCAAGTTAATTAATAGAGGTTGTGTTGTAAAATGCACAACACAATGTCTGGCACATAGAATAACATAAATGGTAACTGTTGCTCATATGGAAAATTTAAGGGATAGTGATCCATTTTTCTTGTGTTATCATGACAAATAAATTACTTACAAGAGGCTCTAGTTTATATAATAATTATTATTCAAAAATATTAATTGAATAATTACTAAAAACAAACAGATTCTGTACTGGATGCTGAGTCTACAAAGGTGAAGAAGATAAACATGCTTGTTTTCATGGTTATTACATCTCAGTAGTAGAAAAAGATAAATAAAAGGTAAAAAAATAAATTGCATAACCTCAAGCACTGATAATTCTTAAGAAGAGAAGTAAATTGAGGACAATGTAATAAAAACCAGTCATAGGGCTGACAGGAAAGGTCGGGGAGGCTTGCTTTTTCAAGGAGAATGATCAAGAAGATTTGAGGAGCAGTCTTCAATGATTTAAAGCTATGCATAGGGTAGGATTTGATAGTCAAGGGGTCCAGGCAAGGAAAACAATGAGTCATTGAGTGCTTGGCATATTTGATGAGCAATGAGAAAATCACTATGGTGCGACTGGGGTATAGAATGCTAGAAGATGAAATCAGAAAGTTAGGAGAGGACCAGGTTTTATATGCACTTGTAGACTATTTAAGGAACTTGAATTTTATCCTAAAAATAAACCACTGAAACAGGGCAGTAAAGTAGCCTGATTTATATTTTAAAATATAATTCCAACTGCTGTGTGATAGCCTACAAGGGGCCAAACTATAAGAAATCATTTCTATAGAATGTGAGAGGGATCAGCAGACAATAATAGATTTCTTCCCTCTTTATTTCATTCACTTTTTACTTTGAGAGACAGAGGGAGGGAGAGAGTATAAGAAGGGAGAATGTATTTTAAGATATCTTAAAATAATGGTTTTGTAAAAAGTAGTATGTTTTTTTTTTTTTTTTTTTTTTTTTTTTGGCCCTGACTGGGGTGGCTTGAGTGCCAGCCTGCAAACCAAAAGGTCGCTGGTTTGATTCCCAGTCAGGGTACATGCTTGGGTTGCCAGCCAGGTCCGTAGTTGAGAGTGCACAAGAGGCAACCACACATTGATGTTTCTCTCACTTTCTTTCTCCCTTATTTTCCTTCTCTCTAAAAATAAATAAATACAATTCTAAAAATATTTAGAAAAATAAAATTAGTATGTTTTTGTGTTTAGGTCTCAAGGACCAATCACTGAGGCTGTAACAGGGTGCAGCCAAGAAGGGGGCCCCAAACAGGGATTTGGAATGGGATCCAGAACTCAAGGTGTCCAAGATATATTAGAAAGATATATAGGATGTCCTCACCCCTTCTCCCACAGGTGTGAATTGGGGGAAGGGACATATGGAGCAGGAACATGCAGAGCTATTTTGTACAGCAACAGCTTTGCATCTAACCTCTGGCATGGTCATTTAACATATATATAACCTTTAACTGATTTCATAGATATGTTAAATAGCTGTGGCCATGCCTTGAGCCAGGGGGATGGAAGTGACTTCCACCCAAGATGTAACTGGGGGTCAACTCCCCCTGGTTACAGTGTCTGCACCTGCATGAGAGCTTGGAGAAGATTGGTTCCATGACATGGGGCCACACCTGCCCAGGCATATAATGGCAGCCCGGTAAACCTGGAATAATACAGGAATGCTGGCAGGTGTAACTGATTGTAGGAGGAATCAGAAATGGGAGTGCTTAGGAAGGTTGGTGCAGGGGTTTAGACCCAGACTCGGCAGCCATGTGAAGGGAGAGAACCATGCAGCTTTGGCAAGAGAGAACCACGTGGCTTTGGAAGAATGGGGACCCCTGCAGCTTTGGTGAGAGTGAGGTCCACATGGCTTTGCGATGCTCCCTTTTGCCACATGGCTTAGGGAGCAGGAGAGACTTTGCCTAGAAGAAAAGGGGTGAAAGGACTTGCTGGTGGGCCATGAGAAGGTGCCACATGGCTTTGGATTAGCTGGGAATCCTGGCAGCGACATAGCTGATGGTACCAGGAGCCTGAATCACAGACTTCTACTTCTATTCCTGAGATATGGTACCCCAGTTTAGGGCAGAGGGAGAAGGAAGGACTGTGGGTATCCTAAAAGACTTTAATATTTTAATGAAGACATTGGGTCACTACTTTAAGTCTGTATAGCTTTAAATAAGTATTTCCTTTCCTTTTCATAAATCTCTGGCATTGAGAGATATCTTTCCTCTGGTGGCAGGCATAGCAAATGTAGTGGGGGATCCTTTCAGTAATGATATACTGTACCCCACCTTGGCCCTGTTCTGTAACAATGCTAGAAAATGAGCACGCACACACATACCAGCTTCACAGACACATGCAGGCTTCTTTCTATTTGAAGAAATTTAAACATAAAATGGATTGTTTTAGTAATAAATTTCAGTGTATTATTTTTATTTGAAAGTTGAAAAAGTGTGCCAGAATATATTCATAAGGATTATTCTATAATGCCATGTTTATAACATGAATACTGAGCCTAAATACCATCTTATCAGAAATACCTTCCATGAACCTCTAGTAAAGGAGACCCCTCTATCGTAGCCACTCACTGTCCCTTCACTCTGCATTATTTTTTATAGAATGAATTACTCTTTTATATTCACTCTTTTATTCATGTGCTTGTTGTTTGTCTCTCTACTGTCCCATTCAAAAGTGAGATATTAGTCTAAGCTCAGTGTCTTTTTGAAATCTCACTAACGATCCTTCTGTACCCTTCCTAATTCCTGCCATCCTTGTATATAGATTCCCTTTTTGATAGCTAACTCTACATCTATATTACACTTACAGTGTCCTGCTTATTTGGCTTATAGCCTGTGGTTAACTTCTGTGCACATATGCACATGAGTATTTTCTCCTTGATATTTTCAGGGTAGAGCACACAAAGGCTCTGAAAATATTTTTATTTGTTGATGAGGAATGTTTAAGATAACACAGGACATTGTAAATAAAGATGGAAGTACCAGTTTGAGAAACACGGGCTGAGCAGAAGCTTATCAAAACAAGTTAAGCAAACCTATATCAACTTCTCAGAACTCATAATCTGAGAAATGGCAATTTCATTGTGGGTTGAAAATTCTCCAGTTCAAATATCCAGTTCTTATGCATTATGGTTTTAGCAACTTTAAGGCCCTCTAATTGTTGTGTGAAGTGCTGCTTGTCTTCTTTTCCTTTCTCATAAAAAGTAGTGTAAAAAACAAAAATGGTTTATACTAAAAAAATAGTGATTGAGTAATTTTTGTTCTTCAAATGGTATTTATTTCTGCTTTACTTGAAAGAAAAAATAATAAAAATATCTTTGTTGAAGCAGTAGCTATGAACCAGCCATTATTAACTCATTAACTTTCTTCTCCATTACTGATCCTTAGCCATGTAATTAAAGAGATTACCAAAGCTTAGACTTAAAAATATAAATAAAATGGAATTAACATTATTCAGTTAGAAGATTCACTAATAAGAGATTTTCCTCTTTGGGTATAGCTGTATTAAGTTATGACTCAGCTTGGGGGTGGGGAATGCTTAACAATATTTTCAAGATGTTTTCTAAAAAATGAAGGTAAGCCTTAAGTCTATAAGGGAGAACTGATTGCTGAGAAGCAATTGTTATTTTCATGAACACACTGTACAATTACTTCTCAACTTAATCACTTTTGGCCAAGAAAGTTACCACTGACACCTGAAAACTCAGAAGTTACTTGTTTATTATAGGAATTTCTAAGGGACATTTATAGAGTTCTTGCAGAAAGTTTCATGTTAGAATTGGATATTTTTTATGTTTATGGTATCTTTCAGGGAAATAATGGAGCCAAAGTATATTAATGTGCTATACTCATTATTGTATAACAATGGTATAAGACAAAAAATTTAATATTCATGAAAATTCTATTTCCTTTAGATTTGGCTAGCAAAATATGCTGAGAGAAGTAGCTCACCAAAGGAGGGAACTATAACACGGAGACAGTCACAGGAGTTACAAACAAAGGCAGTTGACATTAATAATTAAATGAGAAAGATTCCCTGTGGAAGTTTAGATGAGCCACAGGCACATGTGTAAAGTCACTCGGCTAATTGATCATTAGTTATTTTCTAGGCCAGAAGAGTATGTATTAATGTAACTGGTTTCTCTACACTATTTTTCTAGTCCAATAATTTGTCTAATTTAATAAATATAGCCCTTATACATTCCCTGTGAGGAAAAAAATCACCCCCCGATTGGAGCCTGATGTTTTTAAATACATGTAAGGGAGTATTCCATATAAATAAATGTGATAGGGAAAGTTTACCATTTCTCCGAAGTTTGGTACTACACCTTAAATTAATCCTAATGGGAATTGTATTATTGGTTTTAATATCCCAGTATATATTAATCTAACTTTTGCAATGAAGTTTATTTATCATTTTATTATGTTATTTTTAAATTGGTTAAGCATTTGCTTTTTTGTTTGCTCATTTTCTCTGGTTTTGAAAACTGCTGTCTGTCTCAACAGGGCATTCTTTAATGAAGACACGTTAGAGCTGCCTCACACACACAGCCCCGGAAATCTCAGTGGAGAAGCATGACTGCTTCCTGGAGACTCATTCTGTTCCTGGCAGTCGCTGTGTGTTTTTCAGGTAAAAATCTTTCCTTACGTACCAAATGACAAAAATGAATGAAAGTCTTCAATATGAAATTGTGTTCAGATGTTCTTTTAAATATATCAATATTCATACATTCAACAAAAGAAAAACAACCATTAAATGTTTTTAGCATTGCAAAAAGTCAGGTGCAATTCAATATAATTAAGTACTTAGAAAATACTAAATAAATGTTAATAGAATAAGTAGTCACCTAATATTGACTTTCACTTATATAGAAATGGTTGTTAGCCTTCAGAATATTTGGTAATATATATTTATAATTTGTAGGAGGTAATTATAATGATATCTCATTACAATGCTAAATTTCACCACATAAAAGCAAGATCATAGTGTCTTTATTACACACACACAAGCATTTAGAAGCATCTCTAACAATGCATTTTTGTTATTGTCTTGGCTTCTCTAACTTCATTTTGATTGACTTTGTTATTCTGTCTTGGATCTAAGTTGAGACATTTTATTCTGCAAAAGTAGTCTATGTTTTTTTGAGTAATACTATCATAATACAAAAATTAATATGCCAGAAGCTTTTTGTTTTAAGAATATCTAGAATTATATTGTAATGATGGTTTTAATGCCTATACACATAACATTTCAGCTTGATTAGATTTAACTCAGTGTCTATAATCTGTTATTAAGTATTAGTGTAATTCCAACTATCTATGATTCAAAGATTCTCTTAAAAGCCAAAAAGTTAATCTTTAATTTAGATTGCGCTCAAAAACTTCATTTGATAGTCAAAGGAATGTCTTCATATACAGACATAAATCTAGTGTTTCAGCCATATAAATGAATGTTACATGTTTAAATGTACATATTTACACATATCTAAAGGCTTTTAAAATATATGTAAAATGTTTTCTTGTTAAAGTACTAGTAATTAACTGCAAATGTAACAAAACAATAGATTATTATTATTATTATTATATGTGAGCACCATTGCTTCCAGGAAAAAAAAGCAGGTTTAAGAAGAGATATGAAAAATACAATAAGATCTCTATAAAATATTATTAGAGCCACCTGTGAAACAGTGAAAAATAAGTGAATAATTTCAGAAACATTATAAGTGCAATGAAAAACCTGGTATATTAATGTAATAGTTACCTAAAAATATGAAATAAAGTATCTTCAAATAATTTACCTTATTGAGGTCCATTCTGTGCATTTCACCATCTTCCCTGGTGATCTAATCTGTTTCTCTTATCTTCTTAATATCATCCTCCTCTCAATTCATGAATGGATTGAAGGGATTGGAGATAGGCTCATGAGGTAAATTAAAAGATGTCCAATTAAATTTAAATTTCAAAGAAACAAGTAATTTTTTTAGTTCAAGTATGGTCCATGCAATATTTTATTTCATTTTATCTAATATTTACATTTAATTAGTGTCTAGTGTTTTTATTTATTAATCTGAGCATGCTAAGTGGAGAGAGAGTGGTAGTGTGTCATATTGCTCCAAAGTTTTATTTTTTTGCGCTTGTCCAACATTATTCTCCCAAATAAAGTTTACTTTAAAGGAGATATTATACTCTGGTTGTAGGAAGATGAAAATATGCAGCATGAGGTGAAATTCATGATTGCTAGCTTTATACCACATATGGAATCAAAGTGCTTTTCTTTTCATAGAGTAAAATAAAACATTGAAATATGGGAAAATGAGGCTGGGCTTGGGGGTAAGTTGTTACTCAAATATTATAGACAAAGTAAAAGACAAGTTAAAAACAAAGGACATTTCTAATTTTTAATGAAATGCACTTAATATTAACCATATATAATGGTTATTTTTAAAAACAGATTAATTTCTTCTCTGCTGTAGATATCTTTTTATAATTAATTAGATACTTGAAGGGAACAGTTATCAAGGATAATTATATTCAAAACCTTCCCCTTTGCCTTTCTATTTCAACAAATTATTCTGGAGGTACAGCCCTTTTTATGTTATTGTTACTTGGCAATACTGACTTACACTCAATATTTACTTCAATATTTTATTATTCATCATTTTATGTTATAGGTTTCTCTGATTGCTGCCTTTATTTGTCTGTGAGTATCACTTTAGAGGACCCCCTTTGGTGCATTGACTTGATTACTATTACAGATGATTAGGGTAATTAAACTCTAGGTTATGAGCATATTTCATGTTTGCTGCTGCTATTTGAATGAGTAAAACCAATTAAAGAAATAAGAGAAGATCCAGGCTGTATTCGTTGTTTGTTGTATTTACTATTTTTTAAAGAAGGATTATCTTGGGTGTGTTTAACTATGAAATACAACCTTATGTTTAAAAACTGTCTTCTGTGAGCAATGAGTTGCGGACAGCTCTCACAGCAATATACAACCTCATATCAAAAATAGGCTCATAATTTAAACAACAATGAAATACCACTACACACATTAGGATGGCTAAAATTCAGAAAAACTAAAAGGTAAAAACAGTGCAAATTGCTGATGCATATGCAGAAAGCAAAAATGTTCATTCAGTGCTAATAGGAAAAAAAATGGTACACTGACTTTGGAAGACCGTTGGGCAATGTTTACAAAGCTAAATGGTCGTAACATATAATTAAGCAATCGGGCTCCATATATTTTATTTTTAAATAATTTTTATTTATACATATATTTTTATTGCAATAAAATATACATAATATCAAGTTCACAATTTTAACAATGTTAAGTGTACATTTCAGTGGTGTTAAGTACCTTCAGTGTTGTTCAACCATCACCATCATCCACCTCCAGAAATTTTTCATCACCCAAATAGAAACTGTGTACCCATTTAATAATAGTTCCCCGTTTCCTGCTCCCTCAACTCCTGGTAACTTCTATTCTAGTACTTGGTATCTCTCTTCTACTATTTATTTATTCTAGATACTTTATATCAATGAAATTGTACAATACTGGTCCTATTGTACAAAAATTATGCATATACAACATACATGCACAGAAATATTTATAGAAGTTTTAATAATAATCACCAAAAACTCTAAATAAGCAAGATGCCCTTTAATAAGTAAATGGATAAATAAACTTTGGAAAATCTGTATCATGTAGTACTTTTCAGTGATAAATACTAATTAACTATTATACAATACCAAAAATTTAGATGAATCCTAATATGCTTACTGGTAAGTGAAAAATAAAGCCAATCTAAATGGACCACATATTGTATGATCCTGTTTATATGATCTTTTGGAAAGGGAAAAACAACAGAGACTGTGTAGATCAGTGTTTGCTAGGAGTTGAGTTAAGCTAATGATTAAAAGGATGAATCACAAAAAAAAACATTTTTTAGGGTGATGAAATTATTCTGCATGATACTGTAATGGTGGATGTGACATTACAAATTTATCAAAATCAATGGAACTTTATAACACAGAGCAAACCTGAATGTATACAAATTAAAAGTAATCAGTACAAAATATTATTAAGACCTAAAATAAGATAGTAGAAAAGGACATTAACATGACCTGAAAGTTTCAAATATATTTTGACAAGAAAATATATCAAACTTGGTAAATTATTAAATATTTTGAATTAGAGGAAATAGCTTCTTTTATTAATTTTAGTTTTATGGGTAGATAGTATTGCCATTTACTTGGATATTGAATAAAGTAGGCATTTAAATATCTAGCCATGTAATATGAAAAATAAAGACATTTATTGAAGAAGACACAAGATACAAGAAACATTGTACACAGGACAATGACACCTCAGTCTCCTTCAATGTAGGCACCCTGGGACCTCACACAGTTTCTCCCAGTATCTCTTCCATTGTTCAAAACACTTTGCAAAATAATTCGTTGGAGTCACCTTCAGCTGCCCTTTAGTATTTTCCTGAATCTCATTGATGATCTGAAATATCTTCCCTTTCAAAGATAATTTTAGTTTGAGAAAAGCCAGAAGTAACAAGGCACCAAATCTGGGCTATAGGGGACCTGAGTCACCTGGGTGATTTGATGTTACACAAAAAAAACTCTGCATGAGACATGATGCATGAATGCGTGCATTGTCATGATGAAGCTGCTAATCACCAGTTGCCCATAGCTGTGGCCATTCTCATCATATTGCATCTCTTAACCAATGAAGAACACTGAGGTAGTAATTCTTATTAATTGTTGGCCTGGAGAGGCATACTTGTGGTGGAAAACACCTTTGCAATCAAAAAACACAGTTAGCATGGTCTTGATTATTCTGTGGCTTTCCCACACCTTCTTCTGGCATGAAGAACCAGACAACTTCCATTGAGATGACTGAGTCTTCATTTCCAGATCATAGCTGTAGACCCACAATTCATCTGCAGTTATGACCTTCTTGAGGAAATCTGGTTCACTGGTAAAAGTTTGAATCAAGTCATTAGCAACTACAGCACGATGTTCCTTCTTCTCTGGTAGCAGAAGCCACAGAATGAATTTTGCCATGGGACGTGTCATGCCAAGATCTTGCATCAAAATTTTGGAGACTAGTTTTTGGAATCCTGAGATCAGCTAATTCTTATACTGCCAGTCACTGATCTTTGTTGATTGCAGCCATACATGTTCATCATTCTCAGGTGTTCTGCTTGTTTCAGGCCTTCCAGAATATGTATCACTTTTAACAGATTCTTGACTATCTTTGAAGAATTTTGCCACACTTTTATTTGTACTACACTCATTACATTGTCCCTGAAAGCCTTCTGAATCATCTGAATAGATTCCATGGAGGAATGTTCAAGCTTAACAAAAAAAAATTGATGCAGATTCATTGCTCTACTCATTCAGTCATTTATGAATGTGATGACCACAGTACACATGTTCACTCAACAATGTCTACCACCTCCACTGGCAAGTACAGTAAAGTTGTCATTGTTCATGCATGCACATTCCAGTCTATTCTCTTTGGCTGCCAGGTTACATTAATGTCACCTAAACCATTCTCCTCGTATTGACAATGGCTGGACTGTTTCTGGACAGATGTTGTAGATGTAGAATGGAAAAAACTGAGCTGAATAATGCTCATTAACTTATGCATAACTATAACAGGCTCAGGTGAAAATGTCTAAAGTTTAGGAAACATAACTGATCTAAAAGTAAATTTCGGGTTTAATATTACATGGATAAATTTGAAGCTCTGGAAAAAATAACCACCCAAGGATTTGGTATACAATGATGATTCATAAAGCAAGGAAGAAATTCCAAAAAGCAAATGCTTTTAAAGGGCAAGAGAAAGTAGAGGTGAGTTACGAGTTTAGGGAGATGCTAGGAAAAAGTCTTAACAGAACATCTTTAGAAAGGGAGGGATCAGCAGTGGCATTTTTGAGTTCTACTCAAAGTTTATTTGTTTACATGAAAGTTTTGTATGCAAATAATAACAATTTTATTTATTTAACAAAAAGAAGATGAAATAGTTCTCTAGCTTTGTTTCAGAAACAATGATGGTAAGAGCACTGTAACATAACTGCATCAGCTGGGCTTAAAAAACACTTAAAATCAGTAAAATTACTTTTAACAATATGAAATAATTAAATAAAATCTTTTTGTAATAGAATGTGTGAAACCATTTGAGGAAGGAATCATAGAACTAGATTCTATGCCTATAGAATTCAGGGCTATAGCCTAGTTCTGAATTTATTAGTATATGTGACAAGAAACATCAACATTTCAACCTACATGCCCAAATCCACATTAGTGTTTTCTTTTAAAATTACTCTTTAGCCCTGGCTGGTTTGGCTCAGTGGATTGAGTGTTGGCCTGCAAAATAAAGGGTCACAGATTTGATTCCCAGTCAGGACACATGCCTGGGTTGCAGGCCAGGTCCCCAGTAGGGGGCGCACAAGAGGCAACCACACATTGATGTTTCTCTCCCTCTCTTTTTCCCTCCCTTACCCTCTCTAAAAATTAATAAATAAAGTATTTTAAAAATTATTCTTTAGAGAAATATTATCCTCCAAATATGTGTGGAAACAGTGATTTGGAGGAATCAGGATGGTTCAGGATTTATCTTTAGATTTACAAGCAATTTTACTCACATTTCTTGGTTCCTTGTAAATTGCTTTTTATTCAAACCATGTTAAAACAAACAACAACAACAAAAACTAAAGGGTTTAAATCACCCTTCTCTGTCATACAGAGTATCCTATCCAATGGGTTTTTTAATTTTCATATTTATTTTGGAATATGAAAATTATGCTAATATATGAAATTTGGAATATGAAAATAAATGCTAGGCTAGCATTTATTCTAGTTTTTTAAAAAATATTTAAAAATTAGAAAATGTATGACTAATATTTATTACAAATATTTTTTCTGTGAATTATAATAAAACAGCCTGATATAACACTGAAATTAGGAAAGATAGTACATGCAAAATAAATCCTACACAAATATGCAAATATTAATTATTAACTTATTATTAGAATAAACTAGAAAGCAGCTATTCTTTGATTCATTAACATACAATTATTTGGTCGAAGATTTTGCAAATACTTTTATTTGAACTCCCCAGTACCAGCATATATTTTTTCAGTATCCCAAATATATTTCTACCAAAGTTATAGATTAAGAACATTTAATTATTATAACTAGACATATGTACATCTCTTTTAAACTGAACATTTTTCTAATAGAGTTGATATATCTTAGAATTAAAAATAATTTGCAAATTGGGTGGCCCTATTTCTTGTACTTGGGAAAGTAAAATATTATTTCTTCTCAATAGAGATGAGGTTTGGGGAGGTTCTATTTCATGTCCCATGTCACATAGATGGTAAATAGTGGAAGAATAATAACATCTGTCTTATATAGAGAAATGCTATCAACATAGCAGACAACATGAAGATGAGACAAGAGAGGAAAGCCAGGTGCCCAGAGCTACTCTGATATCCTTCCTACACTAGTAGGAAGCTATACTAGATTACTATATAGTATAGTATTACTATGCTATACTAGATTAATATGTCCAGTTACTTTCTCCTGAATTACTTTCAGATGTTTCTGATGTAAGCTGCATTCCTTTAAAAACAATAATAGAAACCAAAACCATTTTTTCTTATACTATTTGCCACCATTGGGCTGAATTTATTATATTGGAAAGGTGACAGTTTGTTCCTTGTGCCAAGAGGATGACATATCATTGAACAGAGAATGTCTGTCATTGATAAGCTTGTACAAATGTTCTGCTTCTTCTGGGAGGCTGCATGGTAAACAGTGCAGAACTTTGTCACTGTCAGCTAGTGCTGCCTAAGAACTTTAAAAGGGAAATGAAAACAGAAGTGTAGAGAAAACAGGTACCTGATAATATTGTCTGACTGGCCCACTGCAGTAGAGAACGAGAAATGGCTTATGGCTCCTCTGTGATCATTTTAAAATTATGTATGTACACATTGTATTGGTCCCTAGGAAGTTGTGATGATAATGAAGCTACCTCAGTGAAGGAAACCAAGCTGACTCTTATCAGCTGTGCACTGGCGGTATTAGACATGTAATTAATCAGAAGACAATTTAATATTTCCTTGTTGGCAGGGAAGTGTTACTTGAATTTAGTGAGTTTTATTTTTGTTGTGTTTATCTTAAAGGTAAATAAGATATTAAAAGATATCTATAATTGTCAGTAATTTCTGGAGTGATAAAAACCATAGAGAGGCAGATTCAGCATCCTAAAGAAATGAAAGCAAATATGTGTTCTCAGTGTCTTCAAGATAAAAAAAAGAGACTTAACTAATTTATTAGGTTGGTTAAATGTTATTTCTCTCACATAAAATTAATTAAAATATTTTCCACTAAAATATTGGAGTAAGCACTACATATCAAAGTGTTTTGCAATTTAGAAAATGCCATAAAAGTAATCTCTGTTAAAAGAGACAAATTCTTACTGTCATTATTATTTTCAACAATGATAAATCTTTACTGATAGAAAATTAATCATGTACATTGGTTCCTTTTATTATAAAATAATGCTCAAATAATTCATTTTGTTTCCAGTGTCTATGAGAACTTGTGAAGGAAAGTTTACTATATTATTTTTTGAGCAGAGATAAATTGCATGCTGTGAAGTATGTCAGTTAATGGTGAAGATTGTCTTATAGCTTAGTGTGAACTTCTGGGAATCCTCTGGTAGTAATTTGAGTACTTTGTCAGCAAGAAAACAACTACTTCTCTATGTCCCCTTCCTTTAAATACAGGTCTATTCTGCATATAAAATGGAGAGACCAATAACATTCATTGAACGCCCAAGCAGGCTGAACCCAGTTAAGACACAAAAGAAATGTAGGAAAGCATTTTTGCTCACCTTGACTTTAAATACATATTATAGATTTGTCAGGACTCAAATATCAAAAATATGTCATGTATAAAATAAGTCATACAAAACTAGTTGTGGAAATGAAAATTTACTAAGCATTGTATATAGTCTTCTGATTATTTTAGGTCTTCGGTAAAATCTTATCTGGTTAAATATCAATCAAGATAACTACATATTTCTTGAAATATTTTCAACTTTTACATTTGGTAATATTTATTTGATTTAGGTGTTAACTACAGCATTTAACTTTTGTAGCATTTGAATAAAATACTTTCCATTCTAATTCTCACTATGGTGTTAACACTGAAATTTGTCAGATAACTTATTTATTCCTAATGATGCCTTTATGATGGTTGCTCTGCTTGCAGCATCATCCTAATCGCAATACGGATTTAGAGTGGAATGCTCCCTATCATAAACTCATTGTGTATACTTGAGTGTTCTCTCCATATTGACATATAAACCTCCTGGTAGCTTTTCATTAGTATCATTTTTTTTCTATAAAATGTGTATTCATACTACTCCGAGTCAGGCAGTGTCCTAGACACTGTAGGGGGAAAAAAAAAAAACAGAGAAAGAGACCACCCTAATAGTCTTCATTCACAGAATCTACAGACATTTGGACATATAAACAAGTCTGAAACTATACTGAGGGAAAACACTCAGGAGTTTTGATAGAAAATACCTTATATGAATCATAGTTTCATTAGAGATTTTTCTTGAATGCTTTCTGAGCTAATTTATTGAGTAATTCATGCCAAAAGACTTCAAGATAAACCAGGGCTTAAGTGCATGGTAAGGTATAGAGTGAATTTGAAAAGGTGCAAGGAAAAGCATGTTAAAGCAGAGAGATATACACTATATTTTGCTCAGAGACGCCCAGCTTTACCTGCTTATACTCTTTGGCACGTTAGAGAGATTTTTGCTCACTTCCTCTCCCTTTCCACCACATTACATAACCATAGACTCTAAATGGACTTTATGTTTGGGAAAATAAATTGAAGACACATGACTTGCAGATTTACAAATGATTAATCTTAGTGTTTGGAGAAAGCATGGACTACGGGACAAATAAATATTTTACTAGATTAATGTGTAGATATTATGACATTTATGTTTCTACTAGGCATTTCACTGTAACTTATGCTAATATAGTATTTTGTTATACAATGTTATGATTCTCATTTAATTAAAAACATGGTGACAGATAACTTTTTCCTCTTTTGAGAGAGAATGTAGAAAAATTTATTCTTAGAGTGATAAATAATATAGAACAAAATGGAATGTTTAACACAGCCTATGGTATTATCACATGATAGTTACCCTAGACATATATTCAAAACAACATTTGGACAATTTTTTAATTGTCACATCTAAAGACTTTAAAAATGACTCTATGTTTTTGGAATTTTGTATAGTGAGGCATCGATCCCCAAAGGCTTCCACTGTGTTTATTTGGGTGTGAATAATAGCCATGGTCACCACATTGATCTTTTGAAATAGGTCTGAGAATTATTTGTCAGCCTTGAAGGCATTAATAAAAAAGATGTGATTTCTCCATCGTGTTCTTCACTGAGTCCCTCAAACTATTTCTCAATTTACAACTACAGCAAGTCCTCTTTGAACATCATCAATAGGTTCTTGGAACTGTGACAAAAGTTGTACAATAAAACTAATTTTACCACAGGCTAATGGATGTAAACAAGAGTTACATTTCTACAATATCTCATCAAGGTTATAATGAAACAACATTGAATGAAACTATATTATTCAAGGACCTGTTGTATTTACTTTATTGAATATTTAAACTACCCAGCTTTGTTCTCTTTTAGGGGGGAAATTCAATACATGGTATGTTTACTCTGCCAGGCACTTTAGGGCTGTCCTAATATTGCCTTTATACCCTACTACCCAGAAGAGAATTGCACCACTTTCCTCCTAGATTGCCATGTTTTGGTCACATTGGCCTTGATTACCATTACCTTCCATACCAGGCTTCTCACCAACTGCAGGGTCTTGGAGGACCTATAAACACCCAGCA
The DNA here is from genome assembly GCA_004027475.1 of Anoura caudifer. NCBI lineage: Eukaryota > Metazoa > Chordata > Mammalia > Chiroptera > Phyllostomidae > Anoura > Anoura caudifer. The sequence goes on from PVKU01003964.1 coordinate 54,226, forward strand.
ATTGTCTTATGGTCTAATGGTTGACTTCTGTTTATCTTCCAAAATTAGGAAAGCCCAGGGTGGTAAAACCACAATAATATGACACAATGAACCAGGTCTCAACACCGACTGTAACGGTAGCAGCCGTCCTCTCTGTGTTGGGAGATGCGTCACTGAAACAAGTTTCAGCAATGTCATGAGACTTCTGTTTTTTAAAGATTTATTGGTTTATTTTTTTTCTTAGAGGGAGAAAGGGAAGAAGAAAGAGAGGGAGAGAAACATCAATGTGTGGTTGCCTCTCACATGCCCCCTCCTGGGGACCTGTACTGGGAATTGAACCAACTGGGAATTGAACCAGTGACCCTTTGGTTCATGGGCTGTCATGCAATCCACTGAGGCAGACCAGCCAGGGCTAGACTTTCTTAAAATAAGTAATTGTCACAGTTGCTGTTGTGGAAATGTAATTAATTATATAAAGTAATTACAGGTTTTCTTCAAGCATATGTAGGTTTGACTTCTTTTTTCTAGAAAATAAAAAAGCAATATTGTTTGTATCTTGATAGTAGTATGCTGTTAGGGTCCAGCATTTCAGGGTAGAAAATGTCATTGACAGAATGTGGAAAATGTTGGTAAAACTAAAACAGTGGTAGAGGAAAATGTAAACACAAACAGTGTCTTAATCTAAAGGAATGATTTGGAGGGAGGTACTTTAAAATGAATATCCTTTTTGGTAGAGAAAATGCTTTATAAACACTGTCTGCCTAAAGACTAGGATCAGAGCAAACCAGACAAACATAGTCATGCCACCTGCGATTTTGTAATTTCAGAGGAAATTACCATGAATAAGATGTACAACTGCAATGATTTGGAAATGTGATAAATGAGCATATTTAAATCTTTTGATTAATTTCAACTTAGAATTCAATAAGTTCTCACCTAATCATTCCATATTCATGTATTCAAATTCTAAACTACCAAAACCAGAAAAAAATTTTTCTTTAGAAGAAGAATCTGAAATAAAGAACATGCATATTTAGAGTATTACAAAGTCCTATTGCCTTGAATACCCATTGTAATAGAAAGTGAATCAGAGATAATTGTGGCAATATGTTGTTGGGAATGAATTTCTCACGTATTAATTAACATGTATTAGGAAAACATATTTTTAAAATATTTGAAGAAATATATTTGAATAAAATTAATAATTCAAACATCAAACTTTCATGTCAATATCACCTTAAAGGTTAGTTATTATTACTTTCTAGTCAAGTATGCATGAAGTGAATACCATGTCTCCAGCCTTGGAATAGGATCAACAGGACACAATATTTATAGAAATGAAAAACAGACTTCCCATCCTCATAATATTCTTAAAATATTCTTTAAAGTGGGATAAAGTTAATCAGTAAAAAATTAACAAGAATAGCAGAAGATAATCTGAAATTTAGAGAATGTACATAGTATATAAGTGATCAAGGAAGGCAGTTTTATAGAAAAACAATTAGTTAGAGATTCACTGGAGTGGTGGGTCTGTAGCCAGTGCTTGAAAGATAAATTCAAGGCATTGAGGAGGGAAGATCTTCTGTGTGAAGGGGAATATCATGAGTAGAGACATACATGTCTATATTTCAATGGAAAGTATATAGTGAGCTAAGAGGAGAGTGATTTGCGATGATTACAGAATGAGGCAAATGCCAATCACCCTATGGATCATTTATTCTGTAAATTATCATATTATTTATTGTGTAAAATATAACACTAGGAATACTAGTGTTGTTATTTATATAATGTATGTATACATTCAGAAAAGGTGCTTAAAACTTATTTTTCAAAATGCCTATAAGGAGTTATAAGGTCTGCCTATGAAATTATGTTACAGCTTTAATATGGAAGAATAGACAATACCTATTTTTCGGACATTTTCCTGCCTGCAGCTATTTCTGGTAGGCCTTTGCTCTTATCTCTGACTCTTCTCTGATTTCTATAGTATTTTTTAGCTTCAGCTAGAAGTCTTTTAACTGTCTACTAAATATGTCATATACATTCCCACATCTACCACTTGGGACACTTCATTCCACCCTTCTCCTTCATGTGCACTTCTATTTTATTCTACCTATTTAATTCTTATTTATTCTTCAAGAAGTTTGACTATAATTCAGGTGAAGCTTCTTCTAATCCATCCACTCAGAGTGGCATTGCCCTCTTTCAGGCACATTGTATATGTAGCATGCATAATTCATTTGGTACAAATAGTATGCTCTGTTTTAAAATATTTTGTGTTACTTTGATACTTATGATGCTTATTCAGGGTAGACTAACTGCTAGAAAACTACATAATATCCCAATGACTTAACCATATCAAGTTTATTTTTTACTCAGATCACCATCCCATCAAGCTTGCTGGTGGTGGTTTATAAGGGGAGAGGAGGGCATTAATGGGACTCTGCTCCTTTACCTAGTGGCTAGTGGCTTTGTAGTGTATTTCATGGTCTAGGCATCCTCCAGACAATATTGGCCATCTGACTTGGCCAGCTCAAACAAAAGATGAAAAAGCAAGGAGGATTGTTTCCAAACATGATTGTGTAAGGAATTTAACTTACTGTAAAGACTTCAGTTTACACTCATATTGATATGTGGCACCATTGCAGAATTTTGTCAAAGAGAGAACACAAACTGTTTTAAAAGGAGCTCTAGGCGGGAAGTGGGGGTAGTGAGGAGTCTAATGCAGAAGTCCAGCAAAGAAATGATGGCGGTTTTGACCAGCTTAGGTAGAGAGGAGGTGGTGATAGTTTGTTTCTAGATATTTTCAAAAATTATAGCCAACGATATGTCCCAATAGTTTGCATGTGCAGTGTGAGTGATAAAAGAGGAATCAAGGTGACAGGGATGACGCACCTAGAATATAACAACATAGGCATTCGCTAATAAGTTTAAAGAGAGAATGAATAAAAAAATCCTACCAAGACTGGATTTTACAACTGACTTAATTACCTCTCTGACTGCTGGCCCTAGATGTCCTTGTATCAATGGGGAATGCATTTTCTTCCATTATAACCCTGAAACCCAAGTGCATATTTTAGGTATTTATGGATTAAGAGCATAAAGATTTTTGATCTTCTCTTGTCATATCCCCTTGGTTGCTAGAATACCCGAAGGATACATAATAAAAAAAACAGCTTTATGTTACAGGCCAACTGGGCACATAAGACATAAAAATTGAATGTAAACCCTTTTTAGTAGTATGAAAGGGACTGTCAGGTTTTAGTGACTTTTTAAGTGATTCTGTCACACACTGGGGACACCTGTCAGGACAATTTCAACCTTTAACTGCCTTTATTAAAAGTACATAGCATCATGTAGCCACAAAAGCATTATATAACATAATACTATTTCCTTCTTTCTCTTGTCTCCATTATGTTCACCATAGGAAAAAAAAAAGTTTTATGAAATGTGGTTGCAGGAGCTAATTAATGCTATATGAAACAAATTTAAAAATAGAGAAGATTTTTATAGATACACACAAAACAAAGTTAAACAACGGTTTAACATATTTTGGAGGTTGCTTTGTTCTATTAACAAAATCCCACCATCTAAAAGCTGTTTGTGTATTATCATTTTTAACCTAGTGTATTCTTTTCCCTGATCTATGTTTACAAACAATCTGGACCAGAATTTGCAAATTCTGTCAGACCCCATGATTTGGATTATGTCTGCCTCTACTTTTTAGTGTTTTCCAGAATCTCCTGTTCCCAGCACAATAACAAGATGAGGTCAAGGGCAAGAGTGTACACACAGTGAAGAGCATCCTCTCTTTTATGTACAAAGATTGTGGAATGACTGAATATTTCTCTCTTCAGGGTTGGTTGACTTTAACTAGAATTTCTTATAGAAGTAACTGATGATTGTAATTACTACCCAGGTCTGATTGTTGATCTACCTAGAATAGTCTCTATTTTTTATACACAGTATAATAGAATATTTTTCATTAGATTTAGTGGACAATTTTGCTTTATTGTGAAGAAATGTTTTAGTTTGAGACTTACATGACCTAGCCTTGTTCAATCTTGTAGCACTGTCGACTGTAGTGTTTATGTTATTTACTGTGAGGCTTTGGCTAGCAGCAGCTTTCCAGAGTGGAGTGCTTTGTTTGGTAACTTTTATCATTAAGTGCAGCAGTGTGAAAAGCTGCAGCTATGCAGACAAGCGAAGCTTTGACACTCTGCTTGTCTAAGGGATGTTGCTGATGTCTGGATAAAGCTTGTATTCAGAAGGCAGCCTTGGTCTAGTTCTGTGTGTTCAGGTCCTTATAAAAGTTCATGTCATTCAGTTTTTCTTTGCCTGTGCATTGTTAAAATGGGCACTGCACTTTAGGAGCAAGTAAAGGTTAACTCTTGCACTCCACCTACCATATAGTGAGAGATAGTGGGATATTAAGTTTGCCTTGGCCTGTTCTAACAATATGAGCACATAACTTGAAAAGCAACTGTGAAAGGAAGTGCTTTAGCTACAACACAATAGGTAGCATCAATTTGGCCCAGGGAAAGCTGTAGGTGGTTAACAATGGCTTGCCACACTGCTGTTAATGGTAGCGCTTTAGATTTGTACAACCCTGTAAGTGGTAACATTTAAACTCAGCACAACAATACAAAAGGTGGTACTTTCATTTCATTCAAAACAACTCTGGCATGGTTGTCCTCACCTTCCAGTTGATTTTTTGATAAGATACATAGATGATAATGTGAGCTATTTTCCTTATCATTCTCATCAAGTTGCAGGACATTAAATTAAGTGAAAAAAAAATTGTCAAAGTTTCTTTAGTGTCAATGACTTCTACACACATACAATAAGTAAATTCAATACAAAAATAATTTAAATGTCTCAAACATGTCTATTTCTAAAAGTATTAACTTAAAACATTAGTGAAAATAATAGGTAGAATGCAATTTTGAAAGGCAGTCGAGAATAGCAAAATTGAGTATATAACAAGACTCAAGACCATGTGATAAGCTATAAAGTAAATGATAAATGCATGAATTACCAATCTTTTAAATAAAGAATAACTAATAACACAGAGGTGTCTGTGATACTATGACAATTTCTAAAGATACCATGAATTTTTTAAAAAATATGTGCTACACTGTATATATACTGCTAATTGCAGATGACACTGTGAGTTTCACCAGTAAATGTTGAATTTTAGTATGGTGCACTGCATTCCTGAGAAGGGTCTTAAGCCTTGTAAACCCCTGATGCTCTAAGTGTGGGTCCTGGCCCAGCCCTATCAGCCCCACCTGGGAGCCTGTTAGAAATGCAGAATCTTACCCTCCATCTAATAACTTAGAATCCTCATTTCAACAAAATCTCCCTGGCTCAAATACATTTGAAAGTTTGAGAAGCACTGATCTAAATGACCTAGATAATCTTGGGGCCCAGCCTTAGTGAAAATTGTATGCAGGGCCCAGGCATCCCAAGCAACGTTAGATAGAGCCTTTGCAGGACGGGTCGAGGAAGCTGTTAAAGAACTATGCCAGTCTTCTGTTCAACATTTTGTAGCTGCTTTAGGATTTTTCTGAACTTTCCAATGGTTACCTACTTCCTGGATGCAAGATGCTGCCTTGTACCAGAAGGGAAAATTAGGATATCATCACTCCAAGTAATCTGGAATGTTACTCAAGGGACTGAATTCAAGTACAAGGCATGGACTGTCATGCAGTTAGTGAGAACAGCAAGATCTAGGAGACCTTCCTGGAAACTCACACAGACGTGGAGCTTCTTTTCTCATAGATGCAGTATAAACAAAGATCACAACAAACTACCAAGATCTATCTCTTGTGTGAATCTCTCATTTAATGCACATTCAAACAAGATTTTAAAACATCCCGCAGACACTCAATAAAAATCATGGATTTGGGGAAAACATATAAACATTAATAGGTATGATTCTTAAGAAGTCTGAAGCAATGTATCTTAAAGTGAAGAAGGTTTTTTTGTATGTCTTTGTTTCAGAATTTAAATCAACATGGCATGCTTATTAGTATGCTTAGGAACCATGGAAATAGGCATTAAATAAACAAGCAAGGGGAAGAAAAGACTCATTTCCATTGGGCTTTTTTTGTGTTAGCCGATAGCCAAGTCTCTGTTTAGAGTTTCCCAGATGGAGTGCTAGAAGTTAGGTTTTTCCCATTGATTTATAAAACCCTGTAATTCTCTAGTGTATTAATGATTCCATTATACATTTGAAGTTTTCTTCAACCAATAATTAGCAGGGAGATAAATAGCATTTAGTTTTTTAAAGAGATTTTATTTAGTTATATCAAATTTCAGTTAATCATGGTAAAAGATTCTCTTTCAGGTCTCAGTTGCATAATGAATTAGAGTTAAGGAATGGTTTCTTATCTAGAAGACTTTTCTATTGTTATAAAAGGGTATATTTTAAAAAATACATATAGTATGATTCACTTAAATAACAAGTTAATGAACATCTACTATCAGATATAAGCAAATATAAAACTTGAGTTCCATGAGCTTTCTCATGGAAGCCTCAGTCTCCCATGTAGCAAGTAATTGATTCTAATTGAATCAGTTAAATTCAGTCCACCCCAGTAATATTTTAAGTCATTTCAGGGTTGAATAGTTTCATGTAGAATAGAGATTTGCAAAATCAATGATTTCTTATCTTTCCCCTTCCTGTTGCTAATGCTAAATTTCCAAAAGACTTCAATCTCACCCATAATAAAGGCATTGAGGGCAGCTTATAAGGAGTAGTGTCTCTGTTTGTGTTTCAGACTTTCTGAGGAAAACTAGAGGTTGTTTGGGTAATTTGTAACTCAATTACCTGTTGGCAATCAATTACAAACTGCCAGGGTCCTCACCCAGTGATTTCTGGCACTGATTGTATCCAACTGCTTATATTCAGATGCTTGGCTTTCTAACCTCAAGCACCATCTTATTGTAGCTCTTCTGTGTGGCACATTTAGGGTTTCTTGAGTGTCCAGCCAACCACCCCTCTACAGCCTCCTAGACCATAAATTCTATGGAGACATGCCACCTTTTCCCTGGATCTTGAATGAGTGATCTGCTCTACAGCTTCGTTGGGGATTCACTTCTGAATGCCTTACTGTGGGTTGACCAGGGGGAGGTAACCCAGCACTCCAGCATCTTTTCTTACTTCTCTGGGTCTCTGGCCCAGTGACTCCTTCTCCGTGTACCTCAGTCCTTCAAGAACAGGAACTCTCTTTGGTGTCTTTCTGCTGGCTTTGATCCACGCCATCACTTCCTGGCATTCACTGGCAATTCTGAGTCATTAAGGTGTGTCAGGACACTCTGTTGGTTGCAAGAGTACACACCGCGGACATGATGTCAGTCTTTCTTACTTCTAGACATCCCTGCATATTCTGGGAGGTATGTGAAGAATTATAATTTCAGACTTTCCAGTTTTTGCTCTCTAAAACTGTATTCATACCACTCTTATTCTGCAGGTCCTTTTTATACTATGTGTGTGTGAGTTTCAGAAACTTTTTTGATTCTTAAATAACCTAGTGAAAGATAAAGAAAGTGTGCCTTTGGAAAGGTGTTTCTTTTTAATTTAGAATACAAATAGCTCATTTTTCCCCCTCAGGTATGTGCTGAAAGTCCAGTACTTGCTATTTAACACACAGGCAGGAAGGGACAGTTGATAACCCAAGGGAGAAGGAAAGGATATGTGTAGGTGACACTTCCCATTATCATGTTATATGTGATCATAAACTATTGCCAGTATGACTGCAGAACTTGATGGCTTTCACAGTAGGGAACAATTCACATTTTAATATACATGAAAAACATCATTTTTACTGACAATTAATGATGTATTGCATTTTCATCCATGATAAATATTAAAGTCAATTTTTAAAGTACTATAAAACTCAAAACTATTCTTGTGATATTAACACCTTTAATAGTGCTCTTCATTGATCAAAAACATTTGGGAGATTGAATATGATTTAAGAAAGTTAAAATTATGAGTCAGTTGCACATCCTTGAATCTATGTTGGAAATACTGCACATAGATGGTTAAAGATTTTCAAAGCAGCAGAGCATAGTATTCTCATAATACAGACTGTGTCTAAAAAAGTATCTTGAACTCTCAATTAGTAACCCTGACTGGTGTGGCCCAATGGATTGAATGCTGGCCTGTAAACCAAAGAGTCGCTGGTTTGATTCCCAGTCAGGCCACATGCCTGGGTTGTGGGCCAGGTCCCCAGTAGGGGGTGTTCCAGAGGCAACCACACATTGATGTTTCTCTCCCTCTTTTTCTCTCCCTCTTTTTCTCTCTCTTCCTCTCTTTAACAATAAATAAATAAAATATTTTTAAAAATCTCAATTAGTCATTTTGAGATTTTTAAAATATAAATAAGGTATCTACATTCTGTAGGCATTGAGAGAATTGTTTTTGAGAGAATTATAGTAACTCTCTTTAATCATTTCATTGATGTGAGTCTTTTAAAATGCCTCCAGTTTTTAAAGGCCAGATATTGACATGTAACTTTAGAAGAGACAGTTTTCTGACAGGTTTTTAACTATTGATGCACCCATGTAAGAAATTCATTTTAATTTGTTGTTGGCTTGTCAATTATTTTACATATTATATCTGTCAGATCTTACACAAAACCTAACATGCTTTAATGATGTCAGCTGTCCATTAAATAAAGTTTCATGTTGAGATTATTTTGGTGTTATTTCCAAATACAATAATTTGTCCTAAAGGGCACAAATGTTATTGCATTATGTATTTTGAATACAGAAAGGTGGGTTATACTAATTATAAATAAAATATTTTTAATCTCATATTGACCCACCTTCCTCTACACCAAATACCAATGTTAATATGTGTACATTCTGACCAAGTTCTATGTGCAAATGATTCTCACATCCCTGGGTGGCCATCTTTGATGCCTCAATTAGACAAAAAGTACTTATTGGAGTTTACAATGTATTTATCTAGCCCAACACCTTGTTTCTACACGGTGGCAGTGCCGAACTCCTTGCCCCTGGTTAAGGAGTAGTTACACTTATACAGTCAAACTACATTCAACCCTTTGAAGGCAACCACAAGGCTAATGTGCTCCCCAGGTGAAAATGAGTTTGACACCCCTGACATATATAATTGTGTGGTATTTATATTCTCACACAGACATTTTGTTAAAAGTTAAAATCCCTATGGAGAAAATGACAAATTTAGAAAACATTTAGAACTTAGTAAAATAAGGGAACTCATTAAAGTCACACTACTTTAAAATAAGGGCAAAAATACTCCTTTGTGATGATGGCAAGACTTAAGAATGACCTTTAAGTACCAGTAAAAAAAAGATAATTTCTCTAATTTATTAAAAAATTAATGTAATTTATTAAATTATTTAATGTATTAAATCTATGGTTTGTTGAATTATTTAATTTATTAAAGTATTAACAAATTACTTTGTGGGTAAAATGAGACTAGAATAGAAGGTTTGTATTCTTTCTCACAACAAAATATTGTGTGCCAATACGACTTACCACAAAATTAACATAGCACATTTGACGAATTGCATAATCATTATTATATTCTATGTTAATTCAGTATAAATTGTAATGGAGAAAGGAAAAGCCAGTAACTGACATTCCCCCTTCAAATGTTACCTGAGCACAGATGGGCTAAGGATCCAGTCACTCTGAATCTTCTCCAGCTTCCAGGGAAAATTGCCCCTTCTTACCCCCAGAAGGAGTGGTCAACCCAGGACCACTGGGGTGCCTTACTGGGAAATCCTCATCCAGCCCTCTGCCGCTGTAAGTCCAGCTTGAGAGGGAATTAAACAGAAACCAATTTTTTTTCAAACATTCTCATAGACAAAGTTCTCCACCAGTATCAAAACATTGAGCTGATTTGAAGGTTCTCTATTTCATTGAAAAAAAAAGGATGAAAATGGTACATCATTGAAGTTGTAGAAAATCAAAACAGATACGTTATGCCCTATCTCATTCCACATTGTTGCCTCATTAAATGTGGGAGAACAGAGATATCATTAAAATGAACTCAAAGAGAAAGATTGCCAAATTTGGGAATAAGGTATGTTCTGTAATGAGGAATTTTAACTACTTTCTTTTCCCTGCTCTGGCTCATTAAAGAAAAATTATACTGTGTAGTACAGAAATAAAAAGCAAAACAAGAAAACTCAGGATGACACGCTTTCAGGAAGCTTAAAATTGTTGGTTTTCTTTGTGTTTTTGTTTTTGGGGTTTTGTTTTTTGTATTTTGCAGGAAGATTTTTTGGATCCAGTTGATTACTAAGAAACTCTTTGCTTAAGTTTTCTTAAACACTGAACTTCTATATTGGGAGCATTTGCGTTTACTACAAGGATAATTGTCCTAGTGCCCTTCTCACTGTATATTCTTTCAAATACTTATTTATTTACTTTTTTGAGCATCTCTGTCCCATACTGAACTAAGCAGCAGAGATCATATCTATGTTGTTTCATCTCCAATGCATTTGATAAGTATTATGTAAATATTTGTTAAATAAATTCCTGACTTTACCTACCAAATGCTTATGGTTGAGTACCAAATCTACATCCTAGTTTTGATCTTTATTCAATATGCTAAAAGTAGAACTTAGTTGATTTTTATATATCTTACATTAAAACTTCAAAAATATAGTCATTTCTAATTTTTTCTCTTCCCTAAATTGACTAAGTTCATTTAGTCAATTATCAAATATTATGTGTTTTCTTTCCTTCTGCCTCTCTTGTGTATACCTCTTTTTCTTTTTATCTGGCTGTTATCACCTCCTTCCAATAGTTGTCCCTCAAGTACCTTCTACAGATTAACTATAGAAAAGCCCCTCAAAATGCCTTCTAAAGTTTGCTTAGAAATGTTCCTTGTGAGTAAGAAAAAAGTTTAAATTTGTCTCATATTCAAAGTACTCCACAGGAATTTCCACCACAACCTTCATGAATCTATTATACATAAACTCTTCGCCAAAGCAAACTTTATTAAATGCCTAATCTAAAACTTTCTTTTCCTTAACTATGGAAGTGAGATGTTTACATATAAATATACATATAAATATTACATGCAGCTTTGCCAAATGGCTGGCTCAGAGAGAAAGTAGCACAGTAGTTCAGGGAAAGCCAGAGACAAATTTAAGCACAGTAGGTTTAAAAGTAAAACTGGTACCATATGTAAGAAGTGGGACCATTACTCTTGGAAGTGGAACTCTGTGAGAAAGGACAGTGACACTATATTATTAAGTGAAAGTAAAGTATAGTTTCAGCTAAAGTATAGTTTCAGTGAGGAGATAAAAACTACAAAGAAACATGTGATAACACCTTATGCTAAACGAAGCAGGGATTCCTGCGGCCACATGTTAGAAAACAATGGAAGGAGATGCAAAATTATAATGAAAGGGGGTGAGCTTAGTTTAGATGGCTTTCATTAAATGTTCCAGGTTATGAGAGCAGTTCTAAGAGTATATTCCTACTATGTACTTACCTTTGGTACTATATATACAAATGGGGAAAACAATGGTTTTGAGACACAAAGTAGGAAGAATCTTTAAGGAGAGCAATAAGGAAGCAGAGCCCTGTACCTAGAGAAAAGCAGTGGGTGAGCACACTATTTTAAGTGCAAAAGTATGCATGCATACATAAACTGATTGAAATTGTTTATTACTAGGAGGGGCAGGTTAGGTAGTCCTGCTGGTAAAAGCTTCAGACTCAGTAATGTTAGTAGCATGGTTCTTTGATTAGTAATAAAAAAGTTAAGGCTCTTTGCTGCTTTTTTTAAGGTGATAAAAACTTTTACATCTTTGTGAGACTTCTGGCCAAGATGTAGGCATAGGTAGACACACTGTGACTCCTCGCACAACCAAAAGAAGGACACCAACAAATTTAAAAACAAAAAAGCAACCAGAACTGCCAGAAAAAATCGAACTGTATGGAAGTCCGACAACCAAGGAATTAAAAAAGAAACATTCATCCAGACCAGTAGGAGGGGCAGAGATGGGCAGCCAGGCAGAGAGGACTTGAAGGAAGGTGGGCTGGGGCAGGCAAGGTGGCAGATCATGGACTGGGATGTCCCACATTTCTGTGCAGATAAACCAGGAGGAACAACTAGGGAGCAAGACAGACTGCACAACCCAATGTCCCAACATGGGGACATAAAACCTCAAGCCTTTGATTGAAAATACCTGTGGGGCTTGAGGGCAGCAGTGGGAGAAACTCCCAGACTCACAGGAGAGTTTGCTGGAGAGATCCACAGGGTCCTAGAATGTACACAAACCAACCCACCCAGGAATCAACACCAGAAGGGCCCAATTTGCTTATGGGAAGTAGGGGAAATGACTGAAAATCAGCAGAGAGCAGAGCAAGCAGCACTGTTCTCTCTCGGACCCCTCCCCCACAAACAATGTCACAATGCAGCTACTAGGGTTGCCCTGCCCCGGCAAACACCTAAGCTTCTGCCCCTTACTACATAACAGGCACACTGACACAAATAAAAATGGCCCAAATGAAAAAAACAGATCAAACCTCAAGAAAAAGTACAACTAAGCAACAAAGAGACAGCCAGCTTACCAGATGCACAGTTCAAAACACTGGTAATCAGGATGCTCACAAAATTGGTTGAATATAGTCACAAATTAGATGGAAAAAATGAAGGCTATGCTAAGTGAAATAAAGGAAAATATACAGGGAACCAATGGTAACAGGAATGAAACCAGGACTAAAATCAATTATGTGGCCCAGAAAGACAAAAGAAACAACCAAACAGAAAAGAATGAAGAAACAAGAATTCAAAAAAATGAGGAGAGACTTAGGAACCTCCAGGACAACTTTAAACATTCCAACATCTGAATCATAGGGGTACCAAAAGAAGAAGAGGAAGAGCAAGAAATTGAAAACTTACTTGAACAAATAATGAAGGAGAACTTCCCCAATCTGGTGAAGAAAATAGGCTTCCAGGGAGTCCAGGAAGCTCAGAGAGTCCCAAAGAAGTTGGACCCAAGGAAGCACACACCAAGGCACATCATAATTACATTACCCAAGGTTAAAGAGAAGGAGAGAATCTTAAAAGCAGCAAGAGAAAAGGAGACAGTTACCTACAGAGGAGTTCCCATAATACTATCAGCTGATTTCTCAAAAGAAACCTTACAGGCAAGAAGGGGCTGGAAAGAAGTCTTCCATGTCATGAAAGGCAAGGGCCTACATCCAAGATACCCAGCAAAGCTATCATTTAGAATGGAAGGGCAGATAAAGTGCTTCCCAGATAAGGTCAAGTTAAAAGAGTTCATCATCACCAAGCCCTTATTACATGAAATGTTAAAGGGACTTATCTAAGAAAAAGAAGATAAAAATATAAACAGTAAAATGACAACAAACTCACAGTTATTAACAACCAGACCTAAAACAAAAACAAAAACAAACTAAGCAAACAGTAGAACAGGAACAGAATCACAGGCATGGAGATCACATGGAGAGTTATCAATAGGGGAGTAGGTGGGGAGAGAGGGGGAAAAGATACAGAAAATAAGTAGCATAAATGGTAGGTAGAAGATAGACAGGGGGAGGTTAAGAAAAGTATAGGAAATGTAGAAGCCAAAGAACTTATATATATGACCCATAGACATGAACTAAACAGGGGGAATGCGAGTGGGAGGGTGTGGACCGGGCGGAGGGTGATAAAAAGGGGGAAATGGGACAATTTTAACAGCATAATCAATAAAATACATTTAAAAAAATAACTTTTACATCTTTGCTTTTCAGACTTTCAGCACACACAATGCAGATGGTCATTTTTTATAAATGTTGTTTTACCTTTATGCATCAGAAATTCTATTTGAATATTTACCTCTCATGATCATTATGAAATAAATATCCACTTCTCTATATCCCCAGGCTTTCTCATTACAAGAGTTCTCTAGCCCATACCAACTATACCAAAATAACTTTGGTATAGTTCTTTACTGTACTGCATTTCAATAGTGTAGCCAGTTCAGAAACATGCATTCCAAAAGCTGTTGAAACCTACCAGTATTTAGAGATCAACAAACATATATAATTCATCTGAGTAAAATATATACAGCTCTAATTAATCAGGTTGATTCAAGGGTAATACACCTTCCTTAAGACATAGAATTAATCACAGTACTTCTTGAATTTATCTGAGAATTTAGAAAAGTTAAATATAAAGTAAAAGTTGGTTCAGATTCCCTATCATGCAATTAATAGGTCTGTGGTTGAAAGCACATAAACAGTGAAAAATGGACTTGTGTTCCATTTATTTAAAAGTGAAACTATATTTAAATCTGTAACTCTATTCAATAGCTATGAACCTGCCCATTTCAATTCTTTCCTAATTCATGTATAATATAACCAACCCAAGCAGTTAATGAGGTGGAAAAAGATCAACTTATCACCACCTTAATCTTGTGCATTAGCAACTGGAAGAATAAAGTGACTTAGCACATGAATGCAAATAAAGGAAACATGAATAAATAAATTTGTAAAATGAAACCACTGGGACCAGTCAGTCTGGAAAAATATGTATTGACAGAAAAGATAAGTCAAACCTTCCTTAGTGTCCTATGCATAATTTTATTACAGATTGTACCACTTGCTTTGTTCATTATTGGCTTAGTTTTCTGTGTTCTGTACTAGAGAACAAATTACTCAACAATAGGATTTAAATCATGTTTATTTGTAATTACTACTTCTAATATAGTATCTCACACAATAACCTAAATTTGGCAGAGGTCAATTTAGAATAGCAAGTTTTGATAACTGAATATCCTCTATGAATTTGTTATAGTGTAAACTGATTGAATGAAGGGGCATGATGGGTGGAAGTGGTTTCATTTCTTTGAAATTCTGAGCAATGATTTAATGTGCCAAATCAGTTTACAAATATATTGGCCTTTTTGATTCTTCATTCACTTTCTGTGTATAATCTTTATTTGCTCTGTAATCTCTGTGAAAGCATATTATTTAACAGTCTTTTGGCACCTAGTAAAAGAGGAAACTGATAATATGTTAAAAAAACTCTGTCTTAAGCACACAATTTCACTCAATACATGTTATTATTATTTTTCAATGAAAGTGATTTACTAAGGAAACTAAAGAGACTACACCTGTCTTCAGTTCTTCTAAAATATGGCCCATAACAAGGTGGCCACATCTTCTGGTTTATTTGAGACTATTCCTGTTTGTGTCCATTATATGAGGGTATTTATTAATAGCTCCTTCTTTCACACTCAAAATATCTGGATTTGGAAAATAAAGTATTTGGTTAACCTCCTCATAGTGCATGATATCAGAATCCGGAGTAATCAACAAGTCTAATTTACCTTGCATTCCAGTGGGTGTTTATGGTACCTGGATTATCCAAGTAGAAAAGTTAATAGACATTTAAGATAAGGCTAATGAAATAATTTAATAGTCTATATTAATATCATCAAATAGAAAAATAAAAAAGTACAGAATTGTGGATAGAATACTTTAAGCAATATTATCCTCTTTGTCCCTTTCAATATGATAAAAAAATAACTATTAGTTGTTAAAAGAAGTGTCTTTTCCTTAATCAAAGTAAAAAGAACCCCACAGGCCTATTAAGACTTTAACAATTATTTTATAAACTCTTAAAATTGTGCTAGTATATCAGTATAGGCTATATTAAATTCTAAATTTGTCAAAGATATATAAAAAGTTAATTCAGATTTAGAGAAAATACTTTCATATAAGTATAAGCAAAAAATTAAACATTATAAAATAATGCACCATTTTGTTTAGTATTCTCCTAATTTTTTATTGTGGTTAAATATGCATAACATGAAATTCACAATTTTATCCTTTTTAAATATAAAATTCAGTAATATTCAGCACAGTCATAATGAAATGCAACTCTCACACCATTTTTGTTTTTTAAAACTGAAACTGCTTGTTTGTTATTTTTTTTTTAAAGAGAAGGAGGGAAACATAAATATGCAAAAGATACACTGATCAGTTGCCTCTTGCATACCCCCAACCAGGACCCTGGCTGGTAACCCAGGCATATACCTTGACTAGAAATCGAACCAGTGACCTTTTGGTTTGCAGACCAGTGTTCAGTCCACTAAGCCACACCAGACAGGGTTTGTTTGTACTTTTAACAATAGAAGAATATTTCTTTCATTATTATTATACTTATTTGTATCAAAATAAAATTTAAATACATTACCCCCCAAATAAAATATTTTAATTTCTAAACTCTGTGAGGTTCAAAAATGCACAATAAATGATTTATTCTTGTATTAGAATGAATTTAGTAGATTCAAAAATTTATTCAGGTTTTAAAAGCCTGCAATAAGTGAAATACTGAGAAATAAACTTAATTAGATTAGTTAGGTGCCCTGAGTTTTCATTGCTAATTATTTTGTATTACACATAAATGTTCATATTCTTTTTAAAGAAGCTGAAAGCAAATCTCTGGGATAATACTGATTAATAGCTGAGAAGAATTATTTAACTTTAGAGCCACACTACTTTTAATTAGTAGGTCTCTTTTCATGGCCAAGTAGAAGAATTCTAATTCTTTGTGCTCATTGTGTATCTTATTCACAAGTAGCTCTATAATCTCTTTTATAGTATTCTGTAATCTTGTCTTTACATTATCTCAAAATATGCATTTTAAAATATCTTAAAAGTTTACAATTAAATGAAAAGTAAATAGTATACAATATTTTTGCCAGTATACAATATTTTATTATAATATTGCAAAAATCTTATGCCTTTCTTTTGATATTTCAGAAATATTTTGTCTTCTGAGTGAATGAAGAGTTAATGACTTACCAGGATTTTAAAACCTTTTTATTTTCTTTGAATGTTTGCCACAAAAAACATAAAGTAAATAAATAAAGCTAAGTTTAAAACGGTTAACTACCTGCCTAATTTTAAAGACTGATAGCGCAGCAGTTAGTACCAGCAGAAATCCCAAGAAAGCTATATGTACCT
Source organism: Anoura caudifer (assembly GCA_004027475.1). Taxonomy (NCBI): domain Eukaryota; kingdom Metazoa; phylum Chordata; class Mammalia; order Chiroptera; family Phyllostomidae; genus Anoura; species Anoura caudifer. The sequence goes on from PVKU01003964.1 coordinate 71,203, forward strand.
TATCAAATGGTGGGCATGGAAGAAAAGCCAAGCAAAGGAGAGCTTGTCATTCAAAATCTTACAGTCTCATGGTGTTGTTCATTCTTTAGACACACAAAGGGAACACTAAGGAGGCACATTCCTGAGCCTGTGTTATCAAGTGAGAAAACTGAATTTTGAAAGAGAATACTAAGTGTATGACAATAGATACAGCAAAATAGTAAAAGCTTGTTTAACATTAGAAAAATTAAGTATCTAACTGTATTTAAAATTATTTATTTGTTTCTAGTTAATTCATTTATTAAATATTTTAATGCCTAATTTCTATAAGGCATCATTCTATCCAAAAGAGACACAAATGCCAGATAACATACAGTGTCTATCTTCAAGGAACAGAGTCTGGAGATAGAGAACAGAAATTAAAAATATTCTCATTGCAATATATAAATACATAAACCAATACATTATAAGCTTTACACTTACACAATATTATATGTCAATTTTTTCTCAATTTTTGAAAAGGCACATCACAGTGTAAGGGCTATGATAAGTGTAGGTATAGGGAACTATGGGGGTAATGAAATACCAATATTAAAAGACTACCTGAGAGAATTGCATTTAAGTTGGGATCTTAAAGTTCAGTCAACCAAACAGAGCAGAAAAAGTCAGGATAGTCAGAGGGGACACAATGTGCAATAAGACTGGAACCACTCTTATTAATAAACAAATAAATAAGAGTGTTTTTGAGCAAGAGAATTTGATCATAGATTTTAAGCTATCTATCAAAAAATGAGTATCATAAAATGGTGACTATGTATGTGTTGAAAAAGATGACAAAAATAAAGTCCAAGTAAAGAGTACGTTTTGTTTAATTTAAAGAACAATGGATACCAGATATTCATAATATTAAAAGAGGTATTGTATGGTCAGTAAAAATTTATTGATTAAAACTTTCTTATAATTTTGGGAATATGCTTTTATGCTACTTTATATTCTATTTAGAGGGCTTGGTTCAGGCAAGTTAATACTAATCTTTTTTATTTATTGCCCTAGCTACATAAAAGAACAAAACCATATATATGGTTACAAATGTATTCTTTATTAGTTGTACTTCTTACAATAAACAAGTTATCCTGTAAATTATAATAGTCAGACAAGTAGTAGGTTAGTCAGACAGGCAAAATGATCTTCCCAATGTGCTTACTGTTGCCCAGGCATGTCTCTCAGAAAACATTGTAGAAAATGTATCAGTGGCTATAGAATTGTATGGCATGGTTCTATGGCATGACTTCCTTTAAGTAAATGGAAATGCAGTGTTGACAACATTTTCTGACTACTGCCATCCACTCAGCATTTGGATGTTACTATCTTCTGCTATTTTCTAAATAGCTAATTTTTCTAACATGATGATAAAACCTGATTCATTTGATCTGGAATGCTTCAGAAGTACACACAGTTGGGTGGTTTACACCTTATTCAGTATGGGCACTTACACAATAAATCTTTTTAAAGAGTGTTGCATTGTACTTCTCTCCCCTACCAAGGCACTCATTGAACACATCTTATTTCTATTGCTTAGTTCCTGCACATGTGGAAATCCTGCTTCATTTGCATAACTTTTCATTGGCATGTGGGATTCAGCAAGTTAATAGCTGTGTATTTGCAACAGCAGGAGACTTTTTGCTCCTGATTTTTTTTGGATCATATATTCCAACCAGTTAAAATAAAATTTACAACACCCTGGTGTCTCAAATGTAAGCGAGCTTGCACTCTATTTGGTTTAATGAAATTTAAGCCATACAGTATTGCTAGAGAGAGGAAGCCTTTGGTCCTCTGCTGAATTCATAATGGAACTGCTCTGGTATAGATCATGAGAAACATGGTTGTTCTGAAACACTAAAAAAAGATTTACTTTGTATTAATCAGCAAAGTAGAAAATTCTAATTATATTATCTGGGGAAGATTTAGAGATTAAATTTTCAGCTGATGTGTTTTTTAGGTACTTTGTAATGCTTCCTATACATTTAATTGAGATATTGAATAATATCCATCACTCTCTCAGTGAAAGGATGATTCAAGAATACATGTTGAGCCATCCTCTCTAAGCTTTGTTTTTAGTAGAATGCTAATTAACAGAGAGATGGTAATCTAAATTTCATTGTGTTCTCAGATTTGGGAACAGGTGTTATGGCATTGATTATTCAATGAAAAGGCAAGTTTCCTGGAAAGGTTATACACATGACTTTTGCTAACTTTTTCATTGATTTTCCCCCCATGGTGTTCTGTTTCACCTTTTTATTGAGAGGCTAAGAAAACCAAATGCCAAGCGAACCCACATGTATGCAACCTAATGCTCCTTTTCTAAAATCTTAGCAGCTCTCCAAATATAAATCTCCATTGTGATTGAAATCCAACCCAGTGTCTAGCTTTATATCTAATAAAACAAAGAATGAATGAATGACAGTGTTGACCTCAAACTTGTAAATTAAGGGCGAGAGTTGATATTCTGTTTATAATTTTTAAATATATTGATCAAAAGATAAAAGTATATCTTAATATGTTCCATTAAGAACTACAGAAAAGTCAAAGGCAAAATTTTATGTTTGCCTTCAGAAAGGCAAAAATTTCTGAATGCTCATTTAATAAAAAATGAAAGACATTTATCAACAATGTCTTTCCATTGCTTTATTCTCCCAATAGCATAATGAGCACATTCTGTCCCCCATACTTGAAAGACTGGATGCTTATTAATGGCAGAAGCTGTTTCCTGTGTCACTTGGTATATTCACTGTCTAGTCCAGTAGGTCTAGTAGTTACTTTAAGTAATAGTTTTGATACTTAAAAAGGTAAACCTTTTTTTAAAATAAAAGTGCCATGTCTTTAAAAAGATTATTCTATTTACGTCAGCCTTAAACAGTCTTTTTAGTAATATTTGAATAGCACTTTCTTCACAAACATTCCTCCTGATTGACTAAATAGTCATTTCCTGTCTACCTATAATTTGCAGGCTGCATCTGCCTTATGAGTTTACTTCAAATAATCTATGAGTTTCTATGTGGACATTAATACTCTTTGTCAGATGATAGATTATTATTCTTACTTGACAATGTTCAGTAAGAATTAATTATTGTTTCACATCTACTTACATATTTTGGCCTTCATGTACCCTTTCTGTAAGGTAATTTTTAAAAATAGATTGTACTTTTGTTAATTACAAAATTCTCGCAAGCAGAATTGCCAGATGAGGTGCATAGGTTCTTTTGGATTGGTGTTTCTGGGTTCTTAGGATATAATCCCAGCAGTGGAATTGCCAAGTCTAAAGGCAATTTTTTGGTTTTCTGAGGAAATCCCACACTATTTTCCACAGTGCCTGCACCAATCTGTATTCCCAACAATTGTATACTAGGGTTCCCTTTTCTCCACATATTCTCCAACACTTGTTTGTTGATTTGTTTATATTTTGGGGGCGGGTTTTGGGGGGTAAATGCAGACAACTGTACTTGAACAACAATAAAACAATTTTAAAAGTTGGCAGATGAAGAAATGATTTTGAAGGTAAGAACAAATGTATATGAGGAGAAAACACAAATAGCTTTTGACCAAATATTGCAAGAATAGGTTTTTGTTTTTAGTAAATACAGTCTAAAAGACATTAAGTAATTACATGGAGTAATAAATCAATAATAATTAGTTATCCTTTCAAGCATAAGATGATGAATTTATTTCTTAGAAGCGTTCTATGTGGAGTTATTAGTCTATGGAGCCAATGCAGTACTTGATAGTAATACTTTGTTCTATGTACAAAAACTTCATTCTCATGCAAATATCGTCCATCATTTCTGTAAATACTGTTCATCAGTTATGGAGAGAGAACAAGGAGATGGTTTAGAAACCTATCAGCACTAAAGGACACATGAAAAACAGTTCAAATCCATGCCTGCTGATGCTGAGATTATACTGTGACTTTTATTTCACAAGTTTGTCATACTATTTCAGTTACCCGAGAGTACTGTTTTGTCTGTCATGTAATAATTGCCAATTTATTTTTCCTAATGTTTAGTACAGTGTCTGACACATGTAAAAGAATTAAATAATTGTTCCAGAATTAATGAGCAGACACCTGTTTATTACAGCCATCAAGAGGGAGAGAAAATGGACTTCTGGGGCCTTTTTCCTTTGCATTAATCTTCTATTGAATTTCCCAGTGATCTGATTTTTATTCAAAATCTATTTCTTTTTTTTACTTCTTTAGCAAATGTTTGGGATTAAATTAATGGAAAAGAACATGTGAATGCCATGAATGAATTAAGTGGAACATTATTTTTATTTCTCTTATAGTAACTAAAACTCAAAGCAATTGAGTTTCAGGGAAAGAACATTCTGTGAAAAATTATGAGGCCAAAGAGAACAGAAACATCACCAGTAGCATAATTCCTCCTCCCCCAGGCGAGCCTCCAGCAGTACTGGTTCTTTCTTACCGTACTTGAATTACCCTTTAATTTAGATTTTTTTCTGTAAGATTCGATATAGTGAAAAGAAATGTTAATTTGTACTAATGTAAACATTGCACTAAAATCTTTCTTAATTCATGGCCCAAATGTATTAAAAGTATGTCAATATTTTTATCTATTAATTGAAAATCATTTTCCTATGCTCCAGAGAATTAACAGCTTTTAATAATAAATCACTGCAGAGGTACATCATTAAGTCTTACAAAGACCTCCCAGTCTACATAAATCCTGTTACTTTCATTCAGGCAAGGTAATGAATCTATTGACTCCCTTGATGATAACATACATGCAGTTCAAAAGCTTTTTACTGAGAAGCTCTTTCATCTGAGGCATTTACTTAGATGTTGTATGGCCAGGTAATGCATGAAAATTGGGTAATATGCAATTTTCCATCAAATACCACATGAGTTCATAGTAGGGTAAGATAGTTACAAATAAACCTAACCAAATGTAGAATTGACACCCTCAAAGTACCAGAGGGGAGTTTGAAACAGAAATACAAGAGTGACGACCTAAACGACCTCGAATAGCTGCTACAATATTGAGAAAGAAGAGCAAAGTAGGAGGGATCACAATACCTGACACCAGACTATATTACAAGGCCACTGTAATCAAAACAGCCTGGTACTGGCACAAAAACAGGAACATGGACCAATGGAATAGAACAGAGAGCCCGGAAAGAAACCCAATTCTCTATGGTCAATTAATATTCGACAAAGGAGGCAGCAACATAAAATGGAGTAAAAGTAGTCTCTTCAATAAGTGGTGTTGGGAGAACTGGACAGCTACATGCAAAAAAATGAAACTCGAGCACCAGCTTACACCATACACAAAAATAAACTCAAGGTGGATAAAAGATTTAAATATAAACCGTGACACCATTAAAGTCCTAGAGGAGCACATAGGCAGGAAAATTTCAGACATTTCACACAGCAACATTTTTACTGATATGTCCCCTAAGGCAAGGGACATAAAGGAAAGAATAAACAAATGGGATCTCATCAAAATAAAAAGCTTCTGCATGGCTAAAGAAAAGAGTATTAAAATAAAAAGAGAACCAACTGTATGGGAAAATATATTCGCCAATGATACCTCAGACAAGGGTTTAATCTCCAAAATATACAAAGAACGTACACGACTCCACTCTAAGAAGACAAGCAACCCAATTAAAAAATGGGCAAAGGACTTGAACAGACACTTCTCCAAGGAGGACATATAGAGTGGCCAGAGAAACATGAAAACACGCTCAGTATCACTAGCTATCGGAGAGATGCAAATTAAAACCACAATGAGATACCACTTCACACCTGTCAGAATGGCCATCATAAACAAAGCAACAAACAAGTGTTGCAGAGGTTGTGGAGAAAAGGGGACCCTAGTGCACTATTGGTGGGATTGCAGACTGGTACAACCACTATGGAAAGCAGTATGGAATTTCCTAAGAAAACTAAAAATGGATCTACCTTTTGAGCCAGCAATTCCACTGCTAGGATTATCTTCTAAGAACCCTGAAACACCAATCCAAAAGAGTCTATGCACCGCAATGTTCATAGCAGCACAATTTACAATAGCCAAGTGTTGGAAGCAACCTAGGTGCCCATCAGTAAATGAATGGATCAAGAAACTTTGGTACATTTACACAATGGAATTCTATGCAGCAGAAAGAAAGAAGGAACTCCTACCCTTCATGACAGCACGGATGGAGCTGGAGAGTATTATGCTAAGTGAACTAAGCCAGGCAGTGAAGGACAAATACCATATGATCTCACCTTTAACAGGAGCCTAATCAACAGAACAAATGGGTGGGCACAATATAACCAAAGACACTGAAATTGAGAAGGGGTTGATAGTCAACAGAGGGGAGAGGGGAGGGATTTTCAGGGGTAAAGGGGAGGAGTTTGGAGCAACAAGCATGAAGGTCACATGGACAAAACTAGCGGGGGTGGAAATGGGAGGGGGTTGGGGAGGGCTGGGGGGGTGGGCTGGAATGGGAGCAAAAGACAGAAAACTGTACAAGAACAATTAAAATAAATTTAAAAAAAAAAGAGTGAACACAGAGAGAGGCCAACCTCATAAAATGTTGGAGTGCGAAGGAAGGGAGCACAGGAGTTTGTTATGTAGATCAGAATGGCTTCTTGTGTGGACAACATGGGTTTGTTGTGTGGAATGTGGTGTGGGAAGAAGAGATGGACAAGTTGCAGGTAGAGAGCCCTGTAAGCATAGACTTGGACCCAGAGCAAGACTGTTTTTCTCTCTATGCAATGTAATTTTGCCTGACAGAAACTTAACTTTTGGGTAGAGGATTAATGAGAAGTGACAAAGGAAAGGTTGATTGGGTCTGCACTGTGCAGTTTCTCAGACCTGGTATAGGGTTTATAAGGAATGTATTGGGACGTGAAAAACTTTTGAATGTTTTTAACATCACAGAATCATATGATTAGAATGACACTTTAGGAAGACTATTTTAGCAGTAGGGTTAAGAATATTTATAGGCTTTTGTCTTCTTCATTCAGTTTGATGCAGCTGAAATTCCTCATTTTTCTGTCTCTGTGTGCACAAATCCTACCTTTCAAGTCCAATGCAAATGTCATCTCCTTTAATAAGTCTTCCCTTGCCCTTTCAGACTGAAGTAATCATTCCTAGCGATTGCAATGCTGGTTTTCTGTTTAATTTTATTTATTTATTTTTTAGTTTGTAATACTATTTTCTAGTACAGAATTCCATATTTGTGTTAGGGTAAAACATACATAAACTAAAACCTGAAACATTTACACTCTAGGACACATGTAGAAAATACTGTGCTGTATTAAAAGTTCAAATTGAAAAATGTGTTTAGTTAGAAAGCTTCAATAATTCCACAGTGCTCAAGAGGATGAAGAAAATGACAACTAATAAAGCACCAGTTCTGTCCTACATTATTTGTGGTTAGCTCATTGTTATCACATAGCATTTCACAGCCTCCTTAACATGGCAAAGAATAATACTGAAAAATATTTACAAGAATACATTTTTCCTGTATAGCTCCAGTACAGAATTTACTAAGGAAAAACATTTGTGTAAGATTTGGAAGGCAAAAAAGAAGGAGAGGCCAGTCACAAGCATACCTACATACTCACGGCTGTAAATTGTCTCCTTGGAGCCTCTTCTGCACTGCAGGCAGCAAAAATTGTTGGCACTCACTCTCCTTGAGATTTGCTGAGATTCAGTCCAGGTCCCTTGAATCACCACAGTCTACCAGCTGTGGTCCTGGCCTTACCTCCCCAACCCTTTCAACATTTAAAGAATGCTCTTACTTCCCTATACTGAATAGTTCCAATTTGCGCTACCGAGAGTAGCTTTGGTTTTCTTGACAAGAACTTGGTTGATGCAGGTTTATTGCAAGAATAATTCCTATTCTACCCAATCTTCATTAAGTTTACAAAATGAAAAAAAAATATTCTTTTTGTAAAGTGAGGGGGGGAACCAATAATATTGAATTTTAAAACATGAAATTATTTAAAAGGAGCACATCAAAATTATCAACCAAGGATGGATTTAATTAAAAATAGAAACATAGAAAAATATACTTAGAAAGAGGATTTAAAGCACCTGATGATTTTTTTTGTACAAAAATACGTTCTGAACAGGAAGGTGACATCACAGACAGATTTTATATTTTTGAGAGTACAGTTTTGTTATTTTTAAAGATTAACCAATATTTGAGTTTTAATTATCATAACAATTTTCTTTAATTTTACATTTTAGTTTATTTATATTTTTAAAGATTTTACTTATTTAGTTTTTTTTAGCGACAGGATAAGGAAGGGAGAGAGAGAAACATCAATGTGTGAGAGAAACATCAATAAGCTGGCCGCCTCTTGCATGTCCCCAAGTGGAGGCCTGAGCCACAACCCAGCCATGTGCCTCAACACAGAATTGAACCAGTGACCTTCCTATTTGCAAGCTGGTTCTCAGTCCAGTAAGCCACACCAGCCAGGGCCACTCATTATTTACTAATGTTCATTAAACTATTGGAAGAATTACATATGCTTAACATTTGTGATTTTATAAATGTTTATTACTGTTTTAATGTATTTATACATTTTTGCATTTTAAATATGTTAAATGATTGATTCATTGATTTTGGCGGAGGTACACATATTTCTGCTCTTATATGATAGCTCTTCAATAACAATCTTACTTTGTGTTCTTCTAAAAGACTTTTAGGAAAAAAAATTCATTCAAGTGGATTAAAAGTTTCTTTCAGAGGTGATTCCATGTCCCCAATAGGAGAAAGTAGATGCAGGACAGTAAGGGGAGGCAGTTAATGGATATTGTGGAAGTGTTATTAAGCAAGTTGCCACTGAGTGTACATGAACATAATTCCACTCGGGAATTTTGGGAAGAACATGTTCCTCAAAGTTAACTGGAGGGTAAGAGTGAGATGGTTATACACCAGCTCCCATCAACCATTAAAGTAAGCTCAGGTGACCTTTGCCAAGCATCATCCCAGGAATGCTGTTGGAGGCCAGCAAAAACCCTCCTGTACTTAGTGATCTTTGACATCTGCACTAACCAGGAACTGAAATTATAAGGCCTGAGAAGATATAAACAGAACACTGACAAATTTGGTGCAACTAGTCTGAATGTTTTATTTATCTCAGAATTCCTTATATTACACAGATTTTTCCACTTTTCCCAGGTTTGGTGACTGTATACCAAAATACTGTTCTATATCAGAGGGGTCACCTTGGCCACTCCATCAGGGAAGCACATTTAGCTATGAATTGAAGACATTTTAACCTTATTTGCATTGGAATGGCTTGAGTTAAACTGAACATATTTGATAGAATAAACCTTGAATTGGATCAGGTAAAATCAGTCATAGTCCTTTTATTGCTTATACTTCTACAGAATTGAAATTAGCAATTAGAGTATGCCTTTCATCATTGACTTGGTTCAAATTGCAGGCAAATTAAAGCCTGATTTATTTTTTATAATCTATCAAAATCATTATCATTTACCTATAACTAGGAAACTTAGTATTAATACTTTGAGTAAACATGTAACTCATCTAGAATTCTCATTACCTCTGTATTATATTTTACTTATTTATTTTAAAAATACAACACTGTTTGGAATAAAAAGCAAATCTAGATTGAAACAGTACATTTTTAATGAAAATGTAACCTCATTCTTTCTGATACTTGGAAAATTATGCCACTATTTTAAAATTAAACAACTGTTATTTTTAAGATATTGATGTATGTATGATTCAATCAACATCAATGGTTTGTAATAATATTAAAATATTGGTCTCCAGTTTGGTCACAATGCACCATGTACAAAATATAAATCTACCTTTTTTTACCAAAATTAAAAATGGATATTTCCATAAAAATTTGATTTATATTTATTTACACACATTTCCATGGGCCTCTAAACAGCAAAACTAAGTACTTTACATACACACAGCAATGGAGCACATTTAAAACAGTTGTATATGATTCTTCAGGAAATTTTATAGGTAAGAAGATATTTAGAGAACTAACTCAGGGTATAAGGAAAGATTAAAATACACTGGATCAATTATTTTTGTTTCTTTTTTCTGCTTTGTCAATAAAATGGAATGGCATTTGAATAATGGCTTACCTTATACTTTAGAAGCAGAGCTGTTTAGAAAAGCTAAAACAAGTAAAAGCTGTGACCAGTTAATTTTTAGACAACTTACTTTTAAGATAATTGAGACAGTGGCAACCACTTGTGACAGCATTATTGGAAAAAATGATGAACTCAGCATATATTCACAAGTATGAATTGAATATTAAAACAAACAAAAAGTCAACTTTTTAAAACTATTAACTTCTCAAATTCACCTTACTAAATACAGATGGAATAATAATATGTTAAGACTATGCCAGAAATATATAGGCCTACAATGAACATGGATTATCACTATGAGGAGTGTGAGTGTACCAGAAAGTGACCACCTTTTAATTTTTTTCTATTTTAATTTATTTTCATTGTTGTTCTTGTATAGTTTTCTGTCTTTTACACCCATCGGAGCCCACCACCCCAGCCCTCCCCACCTCCCTCCCATTTCCACCCCCCCAAGTTTTTATCCATGTGTCTTTTATACTTGTTGCTCTAAACCCATCCCCTTTTCCCCTGGAATTCCCTCCCCTCTCCCCTCTCATGACTGTCACTCTGTTCTCAATTTCAGTATCTTTGGTTATATTTTGCTTGTTTGTTTGTTTTGTTGATTAGGTTCCTGTTAAAGGTGAGATCATATGGTATTTGTCTTTCACTGCCTGGCTTAGTTCACTTAGCATAATGCTCTCCAGTTCCATCCATGCTGTTGCAAAGAGTAGGAGCTCCTTCTTTCTTTCTGCTGCATAGAATTCCATTGTGTAACTGTACCATAATTTTTTGATCCATTCATTTACTGATGGGCACCTAGGTTGCTTCCAACAATTGGCTATTGTAAATTGTTCTGTTATGAACATAGGGGTGCGTAGTTTCTTTTGGACTGGTGTTTCAGGGTTCTTAGGATATAATCCTAGCAGTGGAATTGCTGGGTCAAAAGGCAGATCCATTTTTAGTTTTCTTAGAAAATTCCATACTGCTTTCCATAGTGGTTGTACCAGTCTGCAATCCCACCAACAGTGCACTAGGGTCCCCTTTTCTCCACAACCTCTCCAACACTTGTTGTTTGTTGCTTTATTTATGATGGCCATTCTGGCAGGTGTGAAGTGGTATCTCATTGTGGTTTTAGTTTGCATCTCTCTGATAGCAAGTGATATTGAGCATCTTTTCATGTGTCTGTGGATCCTCTGTATGTCCTCCTTGGAGAAGTGTCTGTTCAAATCCCTTGCCCATTTTTTAATTGGGTTGCTTGTCTTCTTAGAGTGGAGTCGTGTAAATTCTTTATATATTTTGGAGATTAAACCCTTGTCTGAGGTATCATTGGCAAATATGTTTTCCCATACAGTCGGTTCTCTTTTTATTTTAATACCCTTTTCTTTAGCCGTGCAGAAGCTTTTTATTTTGATGAGATCCCATTTGTTTATTTTTTTCTTTATGTCCCTTGCATTAGGGAACATATCAGTAAAAATGTTGCTGCATGAAAAATGTGAGATTTTCCTGCCTATGTTCTCCTCTAGGACTTTAATGGTGTCACAGCTTATATTTATATCTTTTATCCACCTTGAATTTATTTTTGTTTATGGTCTAAGTTTGTGCTCAAGTTTCATTTTTTTGCACTTGGCTGTCCAGTTCTCACAACACCACTTGTTGAAGAGACTATTCTTACCCCATTTTATGTTGCTGCCCCCTTAGTTGAATATTAATTGACTATAGAGAAATGGGTTTATTTTTGGGCTCTCTGTTCTATTCCACTGGTCCATGTGCCTGTTTATATGCCAGTACCAGGATGTTTTCATTACAGTGGCCTTATAATACAGTTTGGTGTCAGGTATTGTGATACCTCCTACTCTGTTCTTCTTTCTCAAAATTGTTGCAGCTATTTGGGATTGTTTATAGTTCTATATAAATTTTTGAAGTGTTTGTTCTATGTCTGTAAAATATGCTGTTGGTACTTTAATAGGTATTGGATTGAATTTGTAGATTGTTTTAGGTAGAATGAACATTTTGATGATGTTGATTCTTCCAATCCATGAACATGGTGTATGTCTCCATTTGTTTGTATCTTCCTTGATTTCTTTCTTCAGTGTTGTGTAGTTTTCTGCATACAGGTCTTTTACCTCCTTGGTTAGGTTTATTCCTAGGTATTTTATTTTTCTTTTTGCTATAATGAATGGGATTTTTTTCTCCATTTCCATTTTTTTTCTGTTTCATTGTGGGTGTACAAAAATGCCTTTGCTTTCTGAATATGGACTTTGTATTCTGCTGTTTGGCCAAATTCATTTATTAGGCCAAGCAGCTTTTTGGCCGAGTCTATAGGATTTTCTATATACACTATCATGTCATCTACAAACAATGATAATTTTGTTTCCTCCTTTCTGATTTGGATTCCTTTTATTTCCTTTTCTTGTCTAATAGCTGTGGCTAAGACTTCTAATACTATATGGAATAGAAGTGGTGAAAGTGGACATCCTTGTCTTCTTCCTGATCTTAGTGGAAAAGAATTCATTTTTTTCCCATTGAGTATGATGTTAGCTGTAGGGCTCTCATATATGGCCTTTATTATGTTCCGGAACGCTCCCTCAATTTCCACTTTGCTGAGTGTTTTTATCACAAATGGGTGTTGTACCTTATCAAATGCTTTTTCCTCATCTATTTATATGATCCTGTGATTTTTGTCTTTGCTTTTGTTTATGTGATGTATTACATTTACTGATTTGTGAATATTGACCCATCCTTGCATCCCAGGGATGAATCCCACTTGGTCATGGTGTATGATCTTTTTAATGTATTGTTGGATGCAGTTTGCCAAAATTTTGTTGAGGATTTTAGCATCTATGTTTATCAGCGATATTGGCCTGAAGTTTTCTTTCTTTGTTGTGTCTTTATCTGGTTTGGGGATTAGAATGATGCTAGCTTCATAAAAAGAGTTTGGGAGTCTTCCATCATTTTGGATTTTTTGGAATAGTCTGTGAAGGATAGGAGTTAGCTCTGTCTTAAATGCTTTGTAAAATTCTCCTGTGAAACCATCAGGTCCAGGACTTTTGTGTGTCAGGAATTTTTAGATTACTGCTTCAATTTCATCTACTGTTATTAGTCTGTTCAGGCTTTCTGCTTCCTCTCCATGGAGTTTTTGGAGATTATATTTTTCTAGAAACTTGTCCATTTCACCTAGGTTTTCAAATTTCTTGGCATACAGTTCTTCATAATAATTTCTTACAATCCTTTATATTTCTGCGGTGTCAGTTTTAATCTCTCTCTTTCATTTCTGATTGTGTTTATTTGGGTCCTGTCTCTTTTTTTCTTGATGAGCCTGCTTAAAGGCTTGTCAATTTTGTTTATCTTTTCAAAGAACCAGCTCCTGGATTGATTGATCCTTAGAATTGTGTTTTTAGCCTCTATGTCATTTAATTCTGCTCTGATCTTACTTATTTCCTTCCTTCTACTTGCTCTGGGCTATCTTTGTTGTTGTTCCTAAAGTGTTTGTAGGGGTAGGGTTAGGTTGTTTGTTGAAATGTTTCTATCTTTTTTAGGTAGGCCTGTATTGCTATGAACTTCCCTCTGAGGACTGCTTTTGCTGTGTACCATAAGTTTTGGGTTGTTGTGAGTTCATTTTCATTTGTTTCCAGAAACTTTTGATTTCTTCCAAAATTTCATTCTTGACCCACTCATTGTTTAATAGCATGCTATTCAATCTCCATGATTTTGAATGTTTTGGGTTTTCCTCTTTGGGGTTGGTTTCTAGTTTCAGTCCCTTATGGTCAGAGAAAATTCTTGGTATGATTTCAATTTTCTTGAATTTTTGAGGCTTGTTTTGTGTCTTATCATGTGGTCTGTCTTTGACACTGTTCCATGTGAATTTGAAAAGAATGTGTATTTAGTTTCTTTGGGATGAAGGGCTCCATATATATCAGTTAAGTCCATTTCATCTAGAGTGTTGTTCAATGTCATAATATCTTTGTTGATATATTGTTTAGAAGATCTGTCCATTTTTGACTGTGGGGTGTTAAAACCCCCTACTATTATTGTGTTGCTGTCAATATCTTTCTTAAAGTCCTCTAAGATTTTCTTGATGTATTTAGGTGCTCCTATGTTGGGTGCATATATATTTACGATGTTTATGTCTTCTTGGTGGATTCTTCCCTTGAGTATTATGAAGTGACCTTCTGGGTCTTGCTTTATGGCCCTTTTTTCGAAGTCTATTTTGTCTGATATGAGTATTGCTATCCTGGATTTTTTTTTTCCTGTCCATTTGCTTGGAAAATTTGTTTCCAGCCCTTCACTTTGAGTTTGTGTAAGTCTTTCGTCCTGAGGTGGGTCTCTTGTATGTAGCATATGTGTGGGTCATGCTTTATTATCCATTCAGCTATTCTATGCTTTTTGATTGGAGCATTTAATCCATTTACATTTAAGGTTATTATTGATAAGTAGTGATTCATTGCCATTTCTGTACCTGTGTTCCTCTCTCTCTCTTTCTTTTTATTCCTTTCCTTAAAGCAGTCCCTTTAGCCTCTCTTGTAGAGCTGGTTTGTTAGAGGTGAATTCTTTAGACTTCTTTTGTCTGGGAAGCTCCTTATTTGGCCTTCTATCTTGATTGGAAGCTTTGCTGGGTAAAGTAGTCTTGGTTGCAGGCCTTTGGTTCTCATTACTTGGAATATTTCTTGCCATTCTCTTCTGGCTTGGAGCGTTTCCGATGAGAAGTCTGTTGCTAACCTTATTGGGGATCCCTTGTATGTTACTTCCTTTTTCTCCCTTGCTGCCTTTAAGATTCTCTCTTTGTCTTGGAATTTTGCCATTTTAATTATTATGTGTCTTGAATTGGGCCTCTTTGTGTTCCTCTTGATTGGGACTCTCTGTGTTTCCTGGATTTGTGTGACTTTTTCTCTCATCCAATTAGGGTAGTTTTCCATCATTACTTTTTCAAATAGGTTTTCTATCCCTTGCTCTTCGTCTCCTCCTTCTGGAATCCCTATTATACAGATATTATTACGTTTCATATTGTCTTGCATTTCTCTTAATCGCTCTTCATTCTTTCTGAGCCTCTTTTCTTTTTCTTGCTCTTCCTGGCTGTTTTTTCCTACTTTGTCCTCCAACTCACTGATCTGATCTTCTGCTTCATCATTTCTGCTTTTCATTCCTTCCACTGTGTTCTTCAGTTCAGAAGTTGTGTTCTTCATTTCCTCTTGGCCCTTGTTGATAATTTCTATTTCCTTTTTTTTTATAGATTTTGCAGTGAGTTTATCATAGCTTCCCTGTAATTTCTGGTAGCTCATGAGAGCTCTTGGGGCTTCCTGACAACGATTGCTTTGAACTCAAAATCTGATAGTTGAGTTGCCTCCATTTCATTTAGCATTCTTTCTGGGGCTTCCTCCTTTCCTTTCATTTGGGGATTGTTTCTTTGCCTTCCCATTGTTTGTGAGACTCTTCTTGTCAGCCTCAGCTTCTTAAATTGATCTGTTCTGACTCCCTGGATTTATGGTGTGAACTTCTTTGGTAGAGTACCTGTGAGATTCTGTGGTGCGGTCTCCTTTGGGTTTCATGGTATTCACAGCTTCCACTGTTTCAGTAGAAGGATCATGGGTGTGTGCTCTGGATATTCCACAAAGTCCCCTCCTCTAGTCTCAGGGCCACCGGTTGCTGAGCTACCTCCAGTCCCGGCCCCAGGGTCTCCCCTGTCACGGGGCCGACCCTGGCCGCAGGGCCTTCCTGGGTCCCAGAGCTGCTCCCATTTGCAGGGCCACTTCCCATCTCTCAGCAGCCTCCAGTCACAGGGCCTCCTCCTGTGTCTCAGCCTCCCCCAATCACAGGGCCACCTCTGGTTGTGGGGCCTCCTTTGGTCACCAGACTGGGTGAATCACTGTTGGACTCCTGCACAATTCAATCCTCCCTCTGTCCTGGTTGGGTTTTCTTTTCTTTTTTCTTTTCTTTTTTGGTTTTATATTTTTGTAGTCCCTAATCTTGGCTGTGAGAGGAGGCACAGCATGTCCAGTTATACCTCCATCTTGGCTGGAAGTCCCCACCTTTTAATTTTTTTGTTTGTTTTTTAACTGCAGATTCAAAGAAAATAGTCATTAAAGAACATGGTGCTAAGAGTTAAATTTATGAAGGCATTTGGATTCTTGCTTTGCTGGGAAACTTAAGAAATAAATAATTTAAAACTGGTATTTTACTAACATTTTGAATAAAGGAGATTTTTCCTATTGTATCTACTTGTGCTAAAGTCCAAAAGTTAAAAAGTTTAATAACAATGTTTCTCTAAATTCTAAAAAACAAAAGCAAAATAGCATACATCATTTAAGCAATTTATTCTTTGAGGGCAGATACTTTTCCTAGAATCTTGTTGAGTCTCTTATTTTGTAACTAATAATTTATCATCACTATAAACTTAACTAGTATTTTGGAGAGATGGAGAGAAGTGACTGAGCAGAGAGATGTGTCAGTAGCCAGGTGGCCTACACTTCTGCATTTAGGAGTGGCAGGTGAATGTTAGGGAGGGATCCACGCTTGAGCGTCTCTGTAGGCGGCAATCACTCAAGTAATCACCCAGTAAGACTACCTGGGTGAGCGATCCAGCAGCAAGAATCTGTGTAGTAAATTTCCAAGGGTTGGAGGTGAAAGAAGAAAAATCAAAAGTGATCAGGGCAAAGCTGACCTCCCACATTTGGGAAACACGCACTGAGGAAGTCGCCATAAAATCCTCTGAAGAAAGCTTACATGATCCCGTAAGATACCCAGGAATTTTGTGCATACCTCTGGGAATTCATCAATAGTTAGAAAGGGCTATATTAGCACAAGTCAATTAAAAGATAGTTATCATTTTCTTTTCCACCTCCTCCCTGCTGCCTCCAGAAATCCTGAACCTTGAAGGGATGGGCGGAGGTCACCCAGGCCTTAGTGTCTCAGGCAAAGGATTATCTAGCCCTGGAAATTAGAAGAAAATGACCATCACATTAGAAATAAGATTAAAATTCACACTTGACCAGGCTTTTAATACTTGAAAATATTCTGGAATCGCACGATGTCAAAGACCACACGTGAAAGAGAACTTAGGAGGTAAAGACAGCAATTGGAATAAATGAATGAATGAATTTCAAAAATTCTATTGTACCCTAATAAATTCAGAATATCAAGTGAGCTGATTATAGTAGATAATCAAACTTCAGTATATTAGTTAGCTACTTAAAAATATCTCACCTATAATAATAGGTGTAATAGGTGAGATAAAAACTAAAGATTCACCTAAATCAGAACAAAAACTAAAGATTCACCTAACTCAAAGAGCCCAAATCTTTCTAGATACCAGGAGAGCCACACTGAGGTATTTTCAATGCCCTTGTCTGCCCTTTCTTTACAAATATAGTATGTGCCTCTGAAACCATCAGATGTTTTGGTGTCTCTGATAATGGCCTCATTCTATTTATTCTGACACCATGCATTACTGTCCTGAACTGGTTAAGAAAATAAAAAAATTTCCCCTTTCTGTGTTTCATTCATGTTATAGGTCCTACATGATCCAATAGATACTCACGATGCCTCTAACAATAAAGCATTTCATTTGATTCATTTAAAAGTATATTCCCTTTTATTTGTTAATAGATTTTTACTACTGCTGTGTCTTGAGTCTACATTAGCTTCACCTGTGAAATACACATATTTGTTTATTTCATTTTCACCATAAACAATACTGATAGGTATTATTATCCCCATTTTTTTTTTAGAAAAACTAAGACACAGGAACAATAACCAGCTTTCAGTGGATTACACAGCTACTAAAGAGCAGATCTGTAATTTAATTCTGGGTGGACCTCCAGTAAAGATCCTGCTACTGGTTTCTTGGGAATAAGCCAGAAAATATGTTAATTTTATCATGTTGCATTTAAATTTGCTCTTTGCTCTAAACTACTAATAGTTCTGCAAACCTACATAGGTAATACATATCACTCCTTTTTGACATAAATTTTCCTTGTGATTGAAGATAATTTGTGACATTTGTGTAGTCTATTTGCAACTATTAACTATATGTACAATTATTTGATTATTTAAGCAAATGGCTTCCTGGCCAATTGAGTTTTGGGGTGGTAGGGACTAGAAAGTCTCCTGAGTTAAGTTCTGTAAAATATTTTTAAAGCATTAGAGTAGGAAGAGTTTGTCAGGTGGCTGCTGTAGGCTCTGTGACAAAGTGATGGGGGAGAGATGAAGAACAATTTTTTTTAGAACCCATAAGCTGGGCATTATGCAAATGCTCACTCTTAGATGATTTCCTGAAATACTTCATCAAAGAATCAAAGAAATTCTAATTCTTTTTGCTCCCTGCCTAACATTTCATTGAATGTTATATTGTGATGAGATTAGACTATATGGAGCTGATTCTATACAAATTACACTCACAGTTAATATCTGCTTTTTAGTTTAGATTCTAAAATTTTATTCCATTGACATTGGTTGACTAGACTGTAATGTCCTCTGCATAGCAGTGTTACTCTATCATAGTGTAGCATGTGGGGTGGTTAGTTGAGGAAATCAGATGATGCTAAGTTGAAACAGATTGAGACAAGTAGAGGTTTGCAATGTAGAACCAGGAAAGAAAATAAGGAAATAAAAACAAGTGATTTGGAACACATAAGGCTAATGGCAGATTTCTCAATAGAGAGTTTTCAAGCCAGGAGGAAATGAAATGACATTTACGATATTGAGAGAAAGTGATTGTCAACCATGAATTTTATACCCATTGAAGCTGAACTTCAGAAACAAAGGAGGGATAAGGAGTTTCCCAAAGAAACAAAAGCTAAGGGAACATCATTACCACAAGGGAAGTTTTTTGAGTGGAAATAAAAGAACACAAATAACACCATAGAAACATAAAAAGGTAGTCTAAATCTTACTGATAATAGTAAATATATAATCATAGTTAGATTCTGAAATATTACAATAGTGGTATGTAGCTCACAACTCTACTATAAAAATTAAAAATGTTAAAAGAACTCTAATTACAGTAAAAAACATGTAAATTATATCAGCAATAACCTAAAATGTAAAGAGAAGGAGATGTAAAAATATAAAGTTTACAAATTATACTTGTCATTATCAGTTTAAAAAAGTGTTACAAGTTTATTATATTTTATGTAAGCCTCACAGGAACCATAGGAAAAATTCTGTAGTAATTACATAAAATAACATAATAAAGAAGTCAAAGCATATCAAAATATAATATCAAAATATATAAAAATATATGCCAAAAAAGACAGAGGATAACAAACAAGGAATAATGAATCTACAAAACTTTAAATGTAAACAATTTAAATTCTTCAATCAAAAGTCAGAATGGTGGAATAGATTTTTTTAAAAAGATCCAACAATATGCCACCTACAAAAGACTTACTTTAGCCTTACTTAGACTTATTTTAGCCTCATAGTCTGACAGTAATGGTATAGAAAAAGACATTTCAAGCAAACAATAATAAAAAATGGCAGGGGTAACTACGAGTATACTTACATCAGATACAATACACGTAAAACTAAAAATGGTGGAAAGAGACAAAGAAGATGATGATATAATGATAAAGGCATCAATACATCAAAAAGACACAGACAACAATATGGTAATTAACAGAGGAAAGAGGGGTTGGTGGGGAGGTAGAAGAGGGTAAAGGAGTTAAAAATATGATCATAAAAGGAGATGGTATATTATTGAATTGTACACCTGAAACCTATATTATTGATTATTGTCACCTCAATGAATTTAACAAAAAGTTTTTAAAAGTCTAAGAGGAATAGATTGCACCCCAGGAGCCTGAACTCAGTAAGTTGGTCACCAGTTCAACATCAGGGTAGAGCCCCTTTCACATGTGTAGGTTCTGTTACACCTGCAGCATCTGGCCCCTTCCTGTTTCAGTTTAATTGCTGTGTCAAATCGATAACAATACAAAGGTTTGTGATTTCTCTGGGCAATCTGTTTGATCACATAGGCTGTTCAGAAATAGGCATTTCCTATTTTTAAGACAAAATTACACAAAATAAAATTCATACATTTTAAATTGTTTAAGAGATAAGTAAAAATAATTGAAGTTTCTTTTATTATTTAGTCAATGTCTGAATTAATTTTGTCTTAAGAGAGCTTTCTGAACTCTGCCAGTATCAGTTTTGGTTCAGAGTTTTCTCTTTAAGAACGGTCCACACATAAAATTATTTAAAAACAACTAAAATTTTAACAGATACAGTGATTTTAAAATACAGACTTAATAACATGTAGTTATTTAAAAAATAGTATTAGGGACTTTTAGATTGTGATAATATTCAAAAATAGGTTAAAGAGATATAAAGAATTTATAATCCATTAATTTTCTACATGACAGATAAAACTTTAAATATACCCAGATTATAGTGGGAACAAATAAATCTTCCAGTAATTATAAGTAAACAACACTAATTCTGATGAGTTAAATAATAATTTGTTTGAATTGTTGAGACAATCTTTAAAATTACGCATGCATATTTTATTATACATGTACACATCTATGTATAAATATAATGGAGATATGCATGTATATGTATCATGTATTCATATATACCACTTTAAAAATTCAAAGTTAAAACTGAAGCCAGATACATATCACAAAGTAGCAAAATGAAATGGCAAATACATGCTCAGAAGGAAAATTAGAAAATATAAGTTGACCACTAGACTATATTGAGGATAATTCAGAATATTTGCTCTTTCTGCATTAACATATTTGTGTTCATCTAAACATTTTACTTTTCTGAACCTCATTTCCACAAAATAAAGACAAAAATTAGAAGTTCAAGATTTCTTTTAGCTCCAAAACTATGATGACAACTTAAAAATTTTAAATACCTACTTTTTAAAAAGTTGATATGAACATTATATAAAATCCATCTTATATAAAATTTTTAAAATTTGTAATTTTATGACATGAGTTATTATTGAGGGATTAATCTATGATTAATAAGGATGATATAGGTCATTATTCTTATTAGAGAGCATGTGTTTTCAATCACCACATTTTTTCCATCAATATGACTTTTATCAGAACAACTGAATGAACAGAATCACTACCTGGTAGTCAAGAAATCTTATTTCTAACATGAAATCTTATTTCTTTTTTTTTAAGATTTTATTTATTTATTTTTAGAGAGAGGAGAAGGGAAGGAGAAAGAGAGGGAAAGAAATTACAATGTGTAGTTGCCTTTCTCTTGCCCCCCACTGGGGACCGGGCCCCAATGGGGAGCAAGAGACCTGGACCCAGGCATGTGCCCTGACTGAGAATCGAACTGCGATCCTTTGGTTCCCAGCCCGCGCTCAATCCCCTGAGCTACAGCAGCAAGAGCAAAATCTTATTTCTAACACTAAATCTTTCATTTTCTATGTTAAGTATGTTACATGCCTTCACATATAAAGGAGAGTTCTTATTGAGAAGAGTTCTTCTCAATAAAGTGAAGAGTTCTTATTCTGTGACATTAAAAAACAAAAAATATTTTATTATTAAATATAACTCTCTAAGATTATAAAAATCCACTAACAACCTTTGATTTATATGCAATTTAAAAAACATAGCCATTATAATAGCATAAAGTTCATGTAAACATTTTATTGACACAATTATTCAGCTAGGTGTTATGAAAATATAGAATGAATTTCCAAATCCATTTCTCTGTGCTTTGTTTATGAGGTCTGTCCAGAAAGTATCCATCATAGCCTATGAAAAATAGAAACATTTATTGAAGAAGATACAAAATACAAGAAACATGGTACATAGGACAATGATGCCTCAGTCCCCTTCAAAGTAGGCACACAGGGACCTCACACAGTTCTCCCAATCACCATCAGCTACCCCATCATATTTTCCTAAATCTTATTGATGATCTGAAAACTTTTCCCTTTCAAAGGGTACTGTTAGTTTTGGGAAAAAACAAGAAGTCACAGGGCACCAAATCTGGACTCTAGTGGGACAGACTTACCTAAGTGATTTGATGTTTCACCCAAAACCTCCACACAAGATGTGCTGTATGAACAGGTGCTTTACACTGATGAAGCTGCCAATTACCAGTTGCCCATAGGTGCAGCATTCTGAATCACTCAAGTAGTTTCTGTGGAGGAATATTCAACAGTAACCCAAAATTTGATGCAAATTCTTTGCTCTACTTGCACAGTCATTTTGAATGTAATGACCACCCAGTACACATGCTCACTCAACAGGATGGATCTACCACCCCACTGACTAGTACAGTGAAGTCATCATTGTTCACACACATGCATTCCAGTCCACTCTCCTTGGCTGCCAGGTTACATGGATGCCACGCAAACCATTCTCGTTATATTAACAATGGCTGGACACTTCTGGACAGACTTTGTGTATCACTTCAGACATGATAAAGGGATGATTTATTTTAAGTTTTAGTATGGTAATATTTGATATAAAATTTTAATATTCATGTTACTACTAAATAAAAATGTTCCAATAGACATTCTCAAATGACTTTAATTGAAATAAATTGACATTGTATACACATCCATACTGTGGGACATTGAGAAGTCATAATTATAATTAGTGTTTCCCTCTCATTTAAGAATGAAAACACAAGCAACTTAAATGTCCATAATAGGCAAATCATTAAATAAATTATATTACATTCAAATAATTTATTAAAAATAAAAAGATACTTACACACTGATAAAAATAATTACCAAAATATTTGGTTATATTAAACACAAGTTTTAAAACATTGTTTGGCTTTGTGGATATACATATACTGTTGTATATGTCTAAAAGATTTCTGGAGATAGCCTTAAAAAATAAAAGGCTGCTAACAGTGATTATTGCTGGGGCAGGAGCCACACAACATAAGGATAGCGAGCTTATGAGAAAGGCTATCCATGGTATACCTCCCCTTTTTCTATTGTTTGATTGTTTTAACTATGTGAACATAGATGGTTTCCATTCTGTTTCTTGCTGTAATTTTAAGTCATTCAAATAGTTACATTAGCTGTCTTTACGCCTCACACGCACCCCACCATGACCACCAGGACCACACCTCCCTGCCTGTTGCACACAATTAAGGTTTAAGGACACACATTATAGAGAACATGAATTATCCCAAGCCAGAGATATTTCTTCCTATTTTTTTAGTCACAATTCAGATTTGCTGTTAATAATTTAACTATTAATTCTATGTGTTGGAGTTGCCACTTTATTTCAGCAACATAATGTAGAGTAACTAATTCCCATATCCAGAGGTATACTCCTGGGTCTTAGTAATTTGTAGATTAGACAGTAGAAACTTTATAGCAAGTCCTTGACCAATCTCTTAATTATTTACCATGTCAAAGATTCTTTAACATTGTTCTTTTTATTGCACCCTTGTGGACCATTTGCTAAAAAGCAATTTGCTATTTTGGAGATAAATTAGCTTTATTACTTCCTGTTCATGTACATTGAAAAATACTGTGGACTGTTATT
This sequence comes from Anoura caudifer, assembly GCA_004027475.1. Classification (NCBI taxonomy): domain Eukaryota; kingdom Metazoa; phylum Chordata; class Mammalia; order Chiroptera; family Phyllostomidae; genus Anoura; species Anoura caudifer. The sequence continues at coordinate 94,790 of PVKU01003964.1, forward strand.
TTCTCTATCCCATCTCCTAACCTCAACATCAATGCACCTATTAAATCAAAAAGCTTTTATTTTTCACATCATAAAAAGGCCAAATTTTGGTTATTTCTCATGATTAAAAGCAGAAAATATTTCACTAATTTACCCTGCAGAATCACTGGTTTTTGTTCCCATAAAATCAGCTGTACAAAGCTAGCAGGAGAGGAAACACACTGAGTGCTTTTCAGAATGTTGAAATTAATATATAGTTTAATTTTTATATATGTGGAAGATAAGTATTTGAGATTTAATACAAACTAAATATCTAGAGAGTAAGTGACACATGAAGTCACTGAAACACTTGATTTCAATAAGAAAAGATAGAAATGGATGAAAGAATAGTAACATATTTCAGAACCACATATAGGCACTTACTTGTTTGTTGGGTGATATCAGTGTGTGTAGCAATAGCAGTGGTACAGAATGGACTTTGTAAAAGTGTTTAGGACACTTAACAAGCTCCTTGAATTAGTAAAGAAGGATTAAGTTAAATAAAGATTTTTAATAAAATAATTTTAATAATTATATAATTATAATGCTGTAAGAGCAGTGAAACCTGTTTTTATTACAGATTAGAAAAGCTATGATGTTCTGTCCATTTCATTTTCTTTAATTCTATTATATTTACTTTTTTGTAACTAATAATATGGCATTATTAGACAGTATGAAGTAACTGACCTATCTGAAATACACACTAATATTTGTCTGATTGCACATATAATTTTGCGATCTTCATATGAACGTCAAATTCTATGATTTAACACAATGCAATAGTGAATGAAATATAAATAAGCATATGTAATCTAATGCAGCCAAAGGCACACCTATATTAAGTAATTAGGATAAAATTATACACTGTAAAAGCCCTCATGGTTATTATAATGGTAACATTTGTAATAATACAAGTAACTTTTTTAGCTTTACTCAGCTGAAATGCAACTACAGCTCTGCGATGATTTTTAGGAAATCGGGGCACTGCCAAAGTGGAGAGAGAATTTAGAGTGACTCCAGAGGCTCTGGTTCACACTGAAACCTGTGGGTTGGACCTGCTTGAGGTTCCTCTACTCTTGACATCCTTCTCATTCTCCACTAGCTTTCAAAACCAATTTCTATTACCCCAGGTGTCTGGACTTGCCACTTTCTGCTCCTCAAAACTGAAAGTAGAGAACTTTTAAAAATTAGTTTTATAGAGATATTTAGCAAAACTAGTATAAGATCTGAATTAGGATGCATAGGTTTAAAGGATTCAGGATTCAATAATTCTTTAATAATCCCGCTAAATGCAGGGGAAGATCTCAGGATGATGCTCTGCCTTGCTCCATGCTAGATTTTCAGATTCAAAAGTTATTGGATTTTTAATTTATTAAATGTTTCTGTATTCAGAGGATTTTATTTAAACCATTACTTATGTGCATACTCATTTAGGGTATATTCTAGGGATTACAAACATGACCATTTACTTTAGTTCTAAGACAGAGTATATTGCAAAAAATAATTGTTATATTCTTTGCCTGAATGTGAATAGAAACGTAACAGACTACATGAGAAGAATGTACTTCTCCCCCAGTAGTTCAAAATTTGAATGTGCTTAGGACTATAAAGAAATATGGGTCAAATTTTGGTAGCATGGGAAACAAGCTCCAATTTGAAACTTCAGTAATTACTATCCCCAAGTAAATGTCTATTGATTCTTTGAAAAATGGCAGAGGAAAAACATGCAATTTCTCAATGACCATTTTTTAGTGTATAACAAACTTGACAAGAATAAACTCTTATTTCTAGAATTTCCATTTGTTACAGTTCACCAACACAGTGTTCTCTTTTAAACTGGCATGCATAGATTTAGTTCCTGCCTATGCCTGCATTTTGTAGTAGTAGCATACCTAGAAATATTATAAAGTAGAAATATTTCCACTAATTTCTAGGCCTAAAAAAAGAAGCATTCTTGATAGAAAATGAAGAGCAAGATTGTACTACATATTCAGCCAGAAATTGAAATGTACCTGGTGAAGTTTAGTCTAGTAATACATATTTATCAAACAGCTTCTACAGCAAGAGCCCTCTTCTAGGTACTTGCTACTAAAAGGTGAAAAAGACAGCCTATTTCTCCACAGGAAGTAAAGTCTGGCACAGACAATTAACAATGATAATAGCAAAACCAATTACCATGCAGTAAAGTAAACCCTTTGAGACAGAAGCCCTCAGTGCTATAAATCACAGAGGAAATGACCACACATTCTCTTAGAAGGAAAGAAAGCAGAGATAGAAAGGTACTTCAGAAACATATTTAATTTAAAATAAAAAGTTTAGAAATATTGTGAGGAAGTTTGTACAAAGCAAGATAGTCAAGAAACAGTTAAAATTCACACAGGCATGGGACAGCATGACTCATTTGGGAAACAAGTAATTCAGTATGAGAGAAGGACAGAGCACATACTCTGGGGAGGCTACACGCCAGGCGCAGCAGGACAAGGAGAGGCCCAGGTCAAGGACAAGTTTTTGATATTGCTCAAGAGGTTGGCATACCTACCTTCTTAATCAAGCAAAGACTTTAAACAAAGATAGAATCAGCAGATTTGTATTTTAGAAAGTTAATCAGGTAATGATAAGCAGGATATACTGGAGGTGGGAGACTGAACTATGGGAAATTTTAAAAAGGCAAGGAAATGATCTTAGAAGGTAGATTACAGTGGTCCAATAAAGAGTTTTAAAGGTTAAGGTCAAAACCTAATTAACATATATACTTAAAGGATAATTGAAAGATGAATGTCTACCACTGTGAGAAAAAATGGCTAGGGAAGAAGAAAGGAAGGTGATGAAAGTCAAGGAATGAAGAAATTTAAGTGGCTATATTTTCACCAGGGAAAATAACACTAGGAGATCAAATTAGATAAAAGCAGGAAGGCACAATGTGATTTGGAAATTCTGAGAGCATTGATTATTACCAAAGGAATCTCAGTGTAAATGTGGGAAAGGAAGACTTAAGGTAGCGGGTACCATGGTGTTCTAAGTTTAGTTATTCTGTAAACATGATGAAAGCACTCTAAAATATTTTATTCACATTTTAATCTTTGCCCTGGTTTTAAAACATAATTCTGTCTTCTAATTGAAAGTGTGGATAGATTAGAATCCCCTAATAGCCTCTTAAATAAGAGGTATTGTTAATATTTGGTATTGTGAAAACAGCTGAATTCACCCAAGGAGAGGTGAATAGGTAAATATTTTCTAAGTAAATGTTATGGAAGTATTTTAATGCTTGAGAGTGTAGGATCAGGAGCCAGACTGCCTGGATTTATATATATTTAGGTTTTGACACTAGTGATGTTACTTTGGACAAGTGATTCAATTCTTCCTTTCCTCCTGTTCCAAAAGTGAATACTATGCAACTCAGGAGCTGATGTCAGATTTGAAAACATAAACTGGTGGTAGTATATACAACTTAAATTTTTATCCCTTACCACTGTAATGAAGGTAAGATTTGGTCATCACAATGACATTAAGAAATAGATGAATAGAAGACAGAATATACAAGTTGGGCCAAATAATATAATTTGGCCCAACTTGTATATTAACAATATAACAAGTTGGGTTAATAATAACAAATAATGCAATAATTAACAAATAGAACAAGAAAAACTCTGCATGCTCACAACTGTAAACCTACTTTTTGCCCAGCTCTATATATTTTAGAGGTGGGAGGTTGGACTATGGGGAGTTTAAAAAGGCAAGGAAATATTCTCACAAGGTCGTTTGCAGTGGCACAATAAAATGTTTTTCATATATACATATATGCATATATTTGGAGGAAGAAGGCGTGTTTGCCATATATTAATAGTGGTTCCAGGATAGAAGTGGAGAGGGGGCATGATTTTGGCTGCAAAGACAAGACTTTTATTTCTTACTTGATATAATTTGTTTTAATTGTGACATGTCAATGATTTTTTTCCTGTTTTACTTTCTAATGAGTAAATGCTTCAAATGTGGTTGATGTATATCAATGTATAATATGAAAACCATAGTTTTAGAGAAACAAAGGCAATAAACTAAACAATCACAGAGATCAACACTTTTTCATTCAATACTATATTTCTTATTAAATGCTAGCTTTATCCTTCACCAAGTCACTTTAAGACCCAGTTCTTTTTAAGATGAGGATAATACTATAAGAATTTCACAGTTCTATTAAGATTAGAAATTATACATTTTTCACATACTGTGTGGCATAGAGTAGGAGCTCAATAAATGATAGATGAACAAACTAGAAATCCTGGCAATACACGTACATACACAACATGAAAATGTAACCTAGTGCTTGTTATTACTGCACTCCCTACATGTCCACCTGACATCTTTTGAGTGGGAAGGTTTCTGTTTTCTGGGATATAACCTCCTGAGGGGAATGCAAATCCTGGGGATATGGCAGCATTTTTATGTTCACAAATATATTTTTCAGTTTTGTAGATAGCTGCAAAACCAGAGTAAAGAGCAGTGGGAAAAATGTCTTTTAAATGATAGCATCCCTAGGGAAAGTGACAAGCTCATGGTTGGTAAATAAATTATGTTTATTTATTGGTGTGTTCATGTCAGTTTTGTTACTATATTCAGGCTGGCATTCAGGGGTTAACAGCTTTCATTTTGTTACAGCTACTTTATATATAAAAGTATAAAACCCAGGAAAAGAGAATGTCCCAAGTGGTGTGTTAACATAGTATTTTCAAACCAGAAAAATCTTTTGTCTCCTTCTTTGACTGCTTTTAATGGAAAAAATAGAAACCCTTTAAAATGGATAAAATTCAATTAAAATTTATTTTTATTCTCTTGAATGCATTGCATCCACGGATAAGAACCAAAGGAGAAAGCTATGTAGATAGGAAAGAATTTTTTATGTTCTATAAATTCTTGAGTTAGGAAAGCACAGAAACCTATGCATATGCCAGTGAAACATTTCATAATTTACCTAAGAACAAAAACCAGTGGGAATTCTATTTTTAGCCATAACTATTTTTTTTTTACTACTTCTAGTACTGCAGCCATTTGGAAGAGATGGGTGGCCTAAACTAAATAATCACCTGCTAAAACTGTAAAAAAGCACTTTCCCTACCATCTACCAAGACATGTAAGCATATTTTACCACAGCACACAAGGGGATTGATAATTAGAGCAGTTTTGTTTGTTTGTTTGGTTGGTTTTTGGGGTTTTTTTTCCCCTATTTGCCCTTCTGGATCCCTTTCTACTCTCCTCTGTCCCATCCTGTATCTGTGTTCTTGGTTTGCACCAATAGCCTTTCTTTTCCTCCAGAATCTGTTTGGATTAGGGCTGTAAGAGACACGGGTGAGAGACTGGAGAGGAAAGGGGATTAAAGTATTAGTTCCCTGGTTTCCTCCTGGTCAGGCACTGGCAGTTGCTTGGATTCTTCCACTAAAGGCCGCGACTCAATCAAGCAACTCTCTTCATGTAGCAACATCTTCTAGCATAGTAATCCGGTAGGTTACTAGGTAAACAAATCACCATTGTTGCCATCTGCAGAATATTGCACTATTACTTGGATGATTTTTTAAAACTCTGTTAACACTTTGGCATACTACTCCATCACTTAAAAATAATCCTAAGCCTATCAAGGTTAATTGTTAAATGTTCTCCTCAATCCTATCTAAACTCTGTTACAATTTATAATAACAAAATTGTAAATACAACTTAAACTACTATCAACTGAATAAAATAGATAAAACATGGTCAAATCATATATATAACATGTAGCCATATAGAATATAGCATTAAAATTAATAAAGTATAGCTGTCATGTATAGATCACACAGCTGACTCATGTATTCATGTTGAAGAAAAATAGTAAATTGCACCGTATGGTATAAACCTTGGTAATATTTATACAAATTGAATAAATACAAAATGACACCACATGGCATTTATGTACGTGTGTATATGAAAGGAGAATTGGAAAGATACACATCGGCTCATGATAATAATTATTTTGGAAGGAAAATTGCAGGTGGTTGAAAAAGGAGAGTATTTGTCGATTTTACTTGTGAAATTATAAAAAGGAGAAAAAGTTGTGTACAGGAAAATGAAATTTAATCAGAAACAATAACATTTTTCTAATATGGTAAAGGTGTGTTTCATATATAATTCTTTGTCCTTTTATATTTTTAAATTTCTCAAAAATAATCTGTGTAGAATATGTTTACATTCAAGCATCAAGAACATAAAAGCTGCTCAGTAATTTGTAACTATTATTTGTATTTTTACTTTAAAATTTACTATTACATCAATCTTTTCTGTACATTTCCTAACTTCCTGGCTATATTAATTATTACTGATATACTTACATTGCTTAAACACTTAAATTATTCCTCATATATTTTAGTCTTCAAAGAACATCATTTAACATTCATAGAGCTGGCTGTGATCCTCCTATATCCCTAGGCCAGCCTTTCTGCACTTGCTCTCCTTGGCCTACCCTTTATGTTAAGAGTGCTCTTATAGGTGGTTTTCAATTTTTTAACGTTTTATTTATTTATCTTTAGAGGGGAAGGGAAGGAGAGAGGGAGAGAGGGAAAGAAATATCAATGTATGGTTGCCTCTCATGTGTCCCTTGCTGGGAACTGTCCTGCAACCCAGGCATGTGCCCTGACTGGGAATCGAACCTTGATCCTTTGGTTCACAGGCCCACGCTCAGTCCACTGAGCTACACCAGTCAGGGCTGGTTTTCAATTTTAATGCACCTCTAAGATTTATTGTTGGCCTTATATGCAGGGAAAAATCTCTTACTCTCAAAAGTTTGGTCTCTTTTACTTGCCTACCTTGATGTTCTCGTAACTGTGTTTGTCTAATCAGACCAGGATCCCACTGATTTTCACAAGTGATGGAGTAAGGGACACCTACATACGCACTCAAGACTTTCTTTTGACTTGTGTTCCTGTCTTATTTCTCCCATTGCATGAACTCTGACAGGAATTTAATTGTCTTGCCCTTGATTTTGTTCTTTTTATTTATTGATTTTGAGAGAGAAATAGAGAAAGAGAGAAAAGAGAAACATCGATTTGTTGTTCCACTTATGCATGCATTCAGTTGTTGAATCTTGTATGTGCCCTGACTGGGGATCAAACTGGTGTGTTGAGACTTACCCTTGATTTTTAAGAAACAGGTCTAGATGAGTCACATTTTGTATAGCTTACAATGTCATTTGAATAGAATATGATCTAAATATAAGGTTTCTTGTTACAATAAGGAGCGCTGCATTGTGTCCCAAGCATCTAGTGTTATATCTAATTCATGATGAGGACTTCATAAATTTTGACAAATGAATACATGTTTAAATGAATAAATTACACAAAATATTAATAACTTTAAGGAGTTAAAATTTAAAGATTTCTAACATAAAAGTCATCTTTGTCTAACACACTGGACTGAATCAATAAGATGGAAATTGGAATGTTGGAGGTTTTGGGGGGGAGTTTTTGTGATAAGCTCTTAAAAATACACCTATAAGGAAGAGAGGAAGGCAGGTTTGGGCAGAGAAGGAATGTTAAAATTCTGCAACACTTCCAACAGAGGTCTCAGCTAATCCCAAAGAAAGCTCTGATGCAGAGATTGATCCTTCAATTTGAGGAAAGGGGCTGAATCTTTAACTCTTGCATGCAGCAGTCACTGGAGGTGAGCTACCCAGTATCCACCTATGAACAAGAAGAATTCCCAGACAAGGACCCAGGGACCTGGGTAATGAGTACCCCAGTCCTGAAAGCTGGAGGGAAAGGTAACGAGAAACAGATGTGTGTGAAGAACTAGATTTCAGAAACTTAAAGTCTTTCCCAGCAAATGGAGTGTGCAAACTATCAGGATACAACTAAACATTCAATAATCCAGTTATCAGGACTTCCTTTTTAAATTTTTTAAAAAAAAATATTGACTTGAGAGAAAGAGAGAGAGAGACGTTGATTCATTATTCCACTTACTCATGCATTCATTGGTTGCCTCTTGTATGTGTCCAGACTGAGGATCAAACATGCAATGTTTGCATATGGAAACAAAGCTTCTAATCAACTGACTCAGGATTTCCTAAAATATGCAAAGAAAATACTACATATTGAGTGATTACATCAAAGTACTAAGTAGAACATGAGGGCCAAGAACTACTCGAATTGACAAGAGTCAAATCTATTTATAATAATATAGCTGCAAGAAAAGCAACCAGTAAACTGCCTGTAACAACTGAAATCTAAGGACTGAATTCCAAATTGGCTCCAGTCCTTCTGGACCTCGTTCGCAGAAGGGAGAGGTGAAAGTTTTTTACCTCCAAAGGGATAGTGGGAAGAGGGAGAATTTAAAGGGGAAGACATGGGCTAGAATTTGTGGTTGTGGAAATGGCTAGTAACCCATCATGGGAAGAGAAATGCAATCAACCTGCAACAGGTCGACCATTACTTGGAATCTGGACTCTGAAAGGGATGCCTGGTAAGAGAGAGATTTCCGGTTTCAGTGTGACTATCTGCAAAGTCCCAGCCAGTCACAGGACCCATGATATTTTCATCAAAATTTAAGCTGTGGAGGCAGCTTTTTTTTTTTTCACTACTGTGAAGAGGCACAAAACCTCAAATGAAACCTGGGCACATTTGATCTCAAGGGTTGGCCAAGTGGACAGGCCTATCTCACTTCCAATTCCAAAATCTGACCCCACATTAAAGCCTCTATTAACTTCACAATAACAACAAATAACATTTATTATTTTGTTTGTCACTACTTCCATCTTTGAAGGAATTTTTTCTCTCTCATCCAAAATTGTTGGTTTATTAAGGGTTCCCATTCCCAGTCATCATATCTAGCTTCTCTGATCACAGGGCTGGGCATGTGACCTCATCCCTTTGGACATAATACTTGAGTCAATGAACTATTGGGCAAGAAACTTCCTGAGCAAGAAACCTAAGTTAGATTTTTCAGAACCTAACTCTTAGATATTTTAAGTAAAACAGATGGGTAAGGATTTTTTCTGCTCAAAAGAATGAAAGAGTGCCAGTCTTGAATAGCCTCTGGTCATGTTCCCTGCTGCAGTGGGAATGTCCCATTTGATGCACTTGATGAAATTGTAAAAGATGGCACTGACACAGAGAGAGAAGACTCAGAGAGAGAATGAGAGTACAGAGAGTATCCAAATTCTGTTTTCCCTGAATGGTGGATTTAATGACAGTATTCTGTAATTTTGTTACAGAAGTCAATAAATCACCCTGCTTTTACTCTTTTGTATTCTTAAACCACTTCAACTTGTTGGATTGCTGTCATTTGCAATAGAAATTGTCTTATTATACACACTTTATATATGCCACATACTAGGTTAAGACTTTTTAAATATATTTTATTGATTATGCGATTACAATTGTCCAATCCCCCCCCTTATTACCCTCCACCCTGCACACCCCCTCTCAACCACATTCCCCTCCCTTTAGGTCATGTCCATGGGTCGTACATATAAGTTATTTGGCTTCTCCACTTCATGTACTATTCTTAACCTCCCCCATCTATTTTCTACCTAATATTTATGCTACTTATTCCCTGTACCTTTTCACGAACTCCCCCCTCCCCCTCCCTGCTGATAGCCCTCCATATGATCTCCATTTCTGTGATTCTGTTTCTGTTGTAGTTGTTCGCTTAGTTCGCTTTTGGTTTCGTTTTTCAGGTTTAGTTATTGATAGCTTGAGTTTGTTTTCATTTTACTGTTTATAGTTTTGATCTTCTCTTTCTCAGATAAGTCCCTTTAACATTTCATATAATAAGGGCTTGGTGATGATGAACTCCTTTAACTTGACCTTATCTGGGAAACACTTTGTCTGCCCTTCCATGCTAAATGAAACCTTTGCTGGATAGAGCAATCTTGCATGTAGGTCCTTGCCTTTCATGACTTGGAATATTTCTTTCCAGCCCCTTCTTGTCTGTAAGTTTTCTTTTCAGAAATCAGCTGATAGTCTTATGGGCACTCCTTTGTAGGTAACTGTCTCCTTTTCTCTTGCTGCTTTTAAGATTCTCTCCTTCTCTTTAACCTTGGGTAATATAATTATGATGTGTCTTGGTCTATGCTTCCTTGGGTCCAACTCCTTTAGGACTCTCTGAGCTTCCTGAATGCATGAAAATCTATTTTCTCTGAGATATTGGGTAAGTTCTCCTTTATTATATTTTCAAATAAGTTTTCAATTTCTTGTTCTTCCTTTTCTCCTTTTGGCACCCCTATGATTCAGATGTTGGAATGTTTAAAGTTGTCCTGGAGGTTCCTAAGTCTCTCCTCACTTTTTTGAATTCTTTTTTCTACATTTTGTTCTGCTTGATGGTTTATTTCTTCCTTCTGGTCGAAGTCATTAATTTGAGTCCCCTTTTCCCTTCATCTCACTGTTGGTTTTCTGTACATTTTCCTTTATTTCACTTTTCATATCTTCACTTTTTCCTGTATTTTGTGACCATACTCATCCAACTATGTGAGCATCGTGATTATCAGTGTTTTGAACTGTGCATCTGATAAGTTGTCTATCTCTTCATCACTTAGTTGTATTTTTTCTGGAGCTTTGATCTGTTCTTTCATTTCTGCCATTTTTTTGTCTCAGCAATCCTGTTACCTAGCAAAGGACGGAACCTTAGGTGTTCACCAAGGTGTGACAACTCGTCACTTCATTGTGGCACTGTATGTGGGGGAGTGTCCAAGAGGGAACAATACTGCTTGCTCAATTCTCTGTTGGCTTTCAGCCACTTCCGCCACTACCCACAAGCAAGTTGGGCTCTTTTGGTGCTGATTCCCAGGTGGGTGGGTTTGTGTACATTCAAGGACCTTGTGGGTCACTCCAACAAACTCTCCTGTGAGGCTGAGAGTTTCTCCTGCTGCTGCCTCAACGCCCACAGGTTTATTCAGGCAAAGGATTTAAGATTTCATTTCCCTGCCAGACAGAAGTCTGGGTTGCATGGTCTGTCTGGCTCATCAGTTCTTCCTCCTGGTTTATCTGCATGTGAATGTGGGACCACCTGCTCCACCAGCCTCGCCTCAAGTCCTCTCCTTTCTGGCTACCCGTTTCTGCCCCTCCTACTGGATGAATATTTCTTTAACTTCTTGGTTGTCGGACTTCCATATAGTTCTATTTTTCTGTCAGGTCTGGTGGTTGTTTTTTTTTGTTTGTTTGTTTTTAAATTTGTTGTTGTCCTTCTTCTAGTTGTGTGAGAAGGTGCAGTGTATCTACCTACGCCTCTATCTTGGCCAAAAGTTTGGGTTAAGCTTTTTAAATGCATTATCTCAATGTAAAACTCAAATTATCCTATGGGAGAAAAAAAATAATTTCTTATTATTTCAGCCATTCATTTTAGGAAACTTAAGCAAGAATGTGATAAATAATATGGAACTAGATGAATATGTATGTATGTATGTATATATAAATGTGTGTGTTTACATGTCCATGTACAATGTATCTATTGAATATATACAGATATTTGAGATAGATACATGGTAGAAAAGAATGTAGCTATATAAAGAGGCAATACCTTATGTTAAGAGAATGGAACTATAACTCTCTTACCTGGAATAGAATGCTGTTTCTAGCACTATAATGCCAGCAGTGTAAACTTCTAGACTACTTTGGGTAGAGTTTTTACATCCATAAATAAGGATGATAAGTGTATTTAGATTGTAGAGTTAATGAGTATAAAATGAGTTAATATATATATATATGTCACATAGAACAATTAGTGAACATTTATAGAAACATTTCATATATAAACATTATTTTACATAGTATTTAAAATGTACATATAGGGAAAATTTCAATGCATAGGACACAAGGAATTTATATAGCTTGTCCAGACCTTCTAATGTTAATAAAAATTATAATCATAGTGATAACTATCACTGTCTGAACCCTTATGATGTGTCAGGTATATGTTAAGTACAACTGGTGTACTCATAATTTGTGAGTGTGATCCACACAAACCATCATGGGTGCCAGCTCTATGGCCCTTTGAATGGACCTGAGTTTCCCTAGTGACATAACATTATTTTTTAAAATAATATCTCATGTATTTATATTTAAATATTTATAGTTTAAAACAATTTTAAATAAAATAACCTTAAAACAATAATAATTTTCAAAACTTTATATATATAGTCTTAATACATTTCACTAATTTTAAAACATATTTTTTCAATATTTCAGAGACCTGTATCTCATGAATAGCCTATATTCTGTATGCATATGTATCAACTTTTCTGTTAAAACTGTTTTTTTAATGAAAAGTAGTATTTCCACATAGAAAAACATATGGCTTCACATGTAAACCTATATATAAATTCATGTGTTTACTTCCTAACACATGTCCATGCCCCTCTGAATCTCTTACTAAATCTCTGAACACCATTTCCAGAAAAGACTCTCCAGCTAAAGAGAAACAGTAAAAGTTGGTATTGTATGTTACTCTTTCCCATGACTCCCAGATGAAACATGAGCTGCTGTACATTTTGCCATGAGCTTCATTTGAAAATTTCTGAGTATATTTGAGAGGAAAGAAACTAAACTTATTTTTATTTTCTCCTTCCTTTCTTCTGTCTTTCCTCTTCTCTTTCTTTCTCTTTCTTTTTTTCTCTCTTTTTTAACCTGCCTCATGATTGACAAGGTATTGATTTATTCTTGTATTGCATTTAGACAGCACCATCACTGAGATTTGGGAGGAGTTGAAGAAGGAAAGGTATAAAAAGTTGAGAGAGGAAAGGATAGTGCCAGATTCCACTCCGTATCACTGTGTACCTCATAATTTAGAAAAGAATCTCAAGTCTACTAATGTGCTATAAATAATTGATTCTATCTACAGTATTTCAAATGGACAAAATATTAACATAAGAATTTGAACCTCTAAAATTTTTCATTCACAGATTCTTATGAATATTGTGAAAAGTTTTAAAAATATGTTAGAAATATTAGGACAAGAAAGCAGTTAAATTTGCCATTTAAAAAGGTTTTACTTATTGGTAAATTCAACTAAATTTATTTCAGCAAATCTTTATTAAACATTCACTAATAAAACTTGAGCAAAATAACTTAAGATGTAGATTTATTAGAATAGTTCCCTGGTTGAGTAAGACTATCATTTTCATTTTTTTGTAATATTGGGTAGAGGCTAAAAATTACACAACAGGATTTCTTTTAAAACACTTTAATCTAACAATAAATGGACAATCATTCATCTTCAGATTCTTGAATGTAATATTGTGCTTTGTAGTTTAAATACATTCTGGAAAGTTTGCCCCAGAAACATTGACATTGTAAGAAACAAAATGACAGCAAAAAAAGATTCTGAGATGAAAGCATATGGATTCCTGAGGCTTGCGCTACATGTGGTTAAACATGCTTTAAAGTTTGCTAATGAAAGAGCTGGCTTAATATGTAATCTATTCTTTGATTGAATTGCTATCACAATAAGGGTTAAACAAAAGCAGAACAAGTTTTCAGAGTAAATCCAAGTCACTAGTGCAGTTAATTTGTTTTTTTCAGAGTCCATTTATCAGTATTGATTTTTGATCTGGGCAATACTTTGCCAAGAGCTACAGTTATTTGCAGTTGAAAACATTTACTCTGTTTTGTTTATTTCATTGGGAAGCTCATGTCTATGTACAATCACTGCTGGAAAAAAAAGGAAAACCATGTCAAAAGTGAAGGAGCTTGATAGTTATGTGGATGAATACCTGTCGTCTATGAGGAGGAATTACATCAACCTTAATATGCATATAGAATGAACTTGGTATTCCATTTTTACTATCAGTTGGCTGTGGCAAACATTCTATATATGTGAACAATTTCCATGTGTCCTCAGCAAGAGAGACAAATGTCTTCAAATTAATGGCCTTGCTATCTCTACCAGAATATGGAATGAAAAGATCAACCAAAAAGTTAACATATAAAATATTAGGCAGTGTTTTCCAGACCTGTGCCACAATGCACATTGGATCTGGTCACATACATGCATAGTTGACTGTTCAATACAAGTGCTATTTAGGATGCAATGTTGCCATGCACCTGTTTGCTTCTGTGTCTGACACCTCTAATATTCTGAGAGGTATTGGGAGAAGAAGCAGTGTCTCATTTATCCCCATAATCTTTTCTCTGGAATATTTTCTGTCACCTAATAGATATTCAATAATTATTTCTTGAATACATAAATGAAACAATGAAAGTATTAACATTTTTATTGAATTACAATAAATTTTAATTGGGAATATTTGACAAAGAATGAAGATAAGGATGCATTTTTTAAAAGACAAACCTGAAGCCTTTACCAATACCAGTTGTCTCACAAATTAAAAAAAAAAAAAAAAACTTCCCTACAAATGTTTTTCTATCTTTTCATAAAAATAATTTCTCCTTTTATGATTTTAAAATTGTTTTAAAATTCTGTATATATTTATTCAATCATTTAGTTTGCTCTTGGTCAAAGTTAATGAGCATTCCTCTGGAATTCTGAAAGAAGGAAAACATAAATAAGGTAGAATTGTTGTTGGTAGAAAATTCAGAATATATGAAAACATTGACTGGGTATTATAAATATAAAATATCAATTTTGCAACTTTATTTTCCCTGGAATAAAAGGTAAGCTTTTCACACATAGAGATGGACATAAAGGAGTATATGAATAATGAGCAGATACTGAATGGAGAATGTTTCTTTGTGAACTACAGGATTACCAAAACTGCCACGTGTGCTGTAAATTTACTTTGGTTTCATATGAATGGCTAGAATATTACAAGATATTTATTGCTTAACAGAGGAAAAATGAAAAAAAACAAAGCCATAGATCCAATATTTTACTTTCATTGGAAAAGAAATTTAGTATCTGTAAGAAGTGGGCTCACTAAAGCAGGTAGTTCTAATGAAAAATTAAGGTTTGTTTGTTTATTTATATAAATCAGGTAAAGAGATATTGCAGGGAATAGTCTGGAGATTTGATTTATTTGGTTCTGTTCACTCAAAATTATTTGACCTATTGCTTACTTTTGTTGGTTATCACTACTTGATTACAACATTCTTCTTTCAACCAT
The DNA here is from genome assembly GCA_004027475.1 of Anoura caudifer. Classification (NCBI taxonomy): domain Eukaryota; kingdom Metazoa; phylum Chordata; class Mammalia; order Chiroptera; family Phyllostomidae; genus Anoura; species Anoura caudifer. The sequence continues at coordinate 109,881 of PVKU01003964.1, forward strand.
TTTACAAATGAGTATTCTTTATTCCAACCTCTACTATTTTTCATCCCCATAACAGTGGTTTCTAGAGTATGTATGCGTATATCAGGATCTTCTGTTTCAGGAAGAGTTGTCATCTACCCAAAATGCATGTTTTTTTACCTTTGGAACATACCAAGAATGTAAAAGTTTTTTTTTTTTTTTTTTTTATTAACTGGTGAATTATATGCCAATCTGAAAAATGAAACCTACTTTTATAAGAAAGTTTTGTATATGGACCATTCTTACTCAAGTTACAGAGCCATAAAAGAAGTGCAAATGCCATGACATCAAGAAACTAATTTACAGTGAGAAACAGAATATCAAATAGGCTATTCATACATAGGGTCAATGTTTTCTTTCCTTAATAGCAAATCTAGTGGGGAATAAGATATTATTCAGAAGGGTATTTGGAAAATATGAACTCTGAGCAAGTGGATTTTATCAATTTTTCTGAACAGTTGATTGTATCAAGCTGAGGTATGCATTCATCTCTATATACTTACAGCAGAACTTCATGAATAAGACCCACACTTCAGAGGGCCAGCTCTTCGTACCCAGAGAGCACTGTGAGAATGCTACCAATGTCTTTGTCCTAATTGTAAATTTCATGTAGACTCATTTAATTTATTTTTTCTTTCCTTATATTTTTTAAAAGGTGAATTTCTCAGATAATTTTTTCTCCTTTATGAGAAAAAGCATTTAGTTATTCTTCTCTGGTTAATATCATTTCTCCTTACCTGGAATTTGGGCAGCAATCTCTTCTCATCCTTCCACTACAAATGAGACAATACCTGGTAATGTTTAAAAATGCTAGGCCTGAAATCAAATTATCTGGATTTAAAGCTATGGAATCTTAAATAAAATAGAGATAATAAAACAATCTATTTAAGGAGAATATGTCTCAAACATAGAAAGTACTCAAATTGTTATATATTTTTTTCATAGCTGTGAACAGAGAACATGGGTTTGGGAATCAACTATATATTTGACAGCTTCCATGTGCTATTTGAGGACTAGATGAGGAAAAACAATGAGATTTGAGACATATTTCAGAGTGTTTCCTAAATTCTTTCATTGGCAGATGGTTTAGTCTAAGATTGTAATAGAAAAAGAAGCAGATTTACTTTTACTTTTACTTTGTTCCCACATCTATAACCTAGAGTTGGGAAAACAATAATGTAGGAGAGAGAGAGCTCTGCACTGTTAGCTGTTATGTGGACAGCAGGGATAATCTTCATATTATCTCTTCAGGGAGCATCAGCCACCAAAGGTAATGGCTTGAAATGTTAATCTGGTCATTTGGGAGTACCCATGGCATACAGGCTTGACCCATGGGTCCCAGGACCCTTCAACACAAACCGAGAATCCAGTTCCTCAAATTCAGTTTTTTTTCTTTTCTAGAATTTCTGCCTAAGTATGTTTAGCCAGTTCTTCTCAGGCTGTCTTCAACTGTTTAGAAATACTTATAGCATGATCCATCTTTATAAACAATGTTTCACAATATTGTCATTACAAAGGTCAGTTCTCAAAAAAGTATTCTTAATGGGTTAGAAGAGTGAATATTTTTCCTAAAATATGTTTGGAGCAAGGAGATAATATGGTCATCAATATGCTTATCTTACAGGTTCCTTGCTGTGACCTCATCTTATTCATTCACTGGCAGGCACTCTTTAGAAAAATATTACTCTAATCTGTTTAGAGGTTTGGTTCTGACTTTGTCTCAGTGGAAATCATCATGTCCTATGATAGCTGATGCTGGGCCCTTAGAGAACAGCAAATGAAAAGGCCCTGCGTGTTCAGGAGAGTTATCAGTCCTGCTTAAGATGAAGGTCCTTGCCTATAGAAAGGCCCAAAGCACACACAGTTCAGGCAGTATTCTTATTTACACTTTCCTTTAAAGAAACCAAGTTTCTACTTTTCAGGAAAGATGTTGAAAGGGGGCACTAAGAGAAACTTTCTTACATCACCCACTATGTTTCAAATCAAGAAGTAAACTTTAAAGTTGTTACTTGTTATTTAGCCTGGAAAATGAAGAAGGAATCTTCCCTCCTTAAGAAGAAAAATGGCTTAACATAAAATACTAAGATTGTGTAGGTGACCAAATTGAGAAAATATATCTCAGATAATGAGGTCTGAAATTTGAAAATGAAACAGATAACATAAACACTTTTATCAAAAATTAGTTAATTTTTATGATAGCTTGTTAAATTATTTTATCAAGTATTGATCAGAGTAATTAAATAGTTGAGAAAAAGGAAAAAAGTTGAAGAGTTAAAATATGGAGAGTAGAGATAGTGAAGAAATTTTTAAAAAGAACGATGTCTCTCTGAAAACCAGTTCACCCTAGAAACTGATAGAAATTCTAAGCTATGGGTAGTCAATTTGATACAAAGCACATCTAAATTTTATATCATAGAACAAGCTCTTTTCATGCCCCTGAATAAGAATTGATGTGACAGGAATAAAGTAGTTTGGCTATTAGACTTTCATGAATGATACTTCAAGTTGTAAAGTGTTTGTGTTTTATTTTTATCAGATTTGTGTTTCATCTTTGAAAACAGACTTGTTGCAAAAAAAAAAAAAAAAAACACTTCAAGTGAAAATAAAATGAAGTATTATACAAGTTAAAGTCCAGCCTCTTCTCTAGTAGTCTCTTTTTACTAAATTTATTGGGGTGACATCGGTTAATAAGATCATATAAGGTTTCAAGCATACATTTCTGTGATACCTGATCTGTATATTGCATTGTGTGCCCACCAACCAAAATCAAATAATCTTCCATCACCATATATGTGTCCTTCATTACTCCCACCCATTTCCTCTGGCAACCACAATACTGTTGCCTGTGTCTATGAGTTTCAGTTCCATATCCCATGTGAGTGAAGTCATTTGGTTCTTAGCTTTTTTTAACTAATATATTTCACTTAGCTCAATATTGTCAGGGTCCATCCATGTTGTTCCAAATGGCAATATTTCCTCTTTTCTTCTGCCTGAGTAGTATTCCACTATATACATATACATACACATACACATACACATATACATACACATATGCATGTTTGTGTATATATATATGTGTATATGTGTGTGTGTGTGTGTGTGTATCACATCTTCTTTAATATCCAGTCCTCTATTGAAGGGCACTGGTTATCTCCCTGTCTTGGCCACTGTGAATATAGTTGCAATAAACATAGGGGTGCCTGTTTCTTTGTCAATAAATGTTTTCCAGGTATTAGGGTAGATACCCAGAAGAGAGATTGCTGGGTCATGTGGTAACTCTATTCTTGATTTTTTTAGGAATCTCCATCCTGTTTTCCATAGTAACTGTACCAGTTTACATTCCAACTAGTAGTGAATGAGGGTTCCTTTTCCTCCACAACCCCTCCAACACTTGCTCTTATTTGTCTTGTTTGTAGTAGCTATTCTAACAGGTGTGAGGTAGTATTTCATTATAGTTTTGATTTGCGTTTCCTAATAGCTAGTGAAATTGAACATCTTGTCATATATCTGTTGATCATTTGTATGTCTTCTTGGGAGAAATGTCTGTTTAGGTCCTCTGCCCATTTGTTAATTGCACGGTATGTTTGGCATTGAGTTGTAAGAGTTCTTTGTATATTTTGAATATTAACTCCTTGTTGGAGCTGTTATTTGCAAATATCATCCCCCACTCAGTTGGCTGCCTTTTAGTTTCATTGTCAGTTTTTGTTTTGTTTTGTTTTTGGTTCTACAGAAACATTTTAGTTTGATATGGTCCCATTCATTTATCTTTGCCTTTACTCCCCTTGCCTTTGGGATCAAATTTACAAAATGTTCTTTATGACCAAGATCCATAAGTTTAGTACCTATGTTTTATTCTATGTAATTTATTATTTTAGAACTTAAATGTAGGTCTTTAATCCATTTTAAATTAATTTTTGTACATAGGGGGAAAATAGTTTCATTCTTTTGCATATGATCTTCCAATTTTCCTAGAACCATTTATTGAAAAGGCATTCTGTTCTCCATTGTGTGACTTTGGCTCTTTATCAAAAATAATTTCCCCATAGACTGTGGTTTTATTCCCCATATCTGGGTTCTCAATTCCGTTCCCTTGGTCTGTGTGTCTGTTTTTCTGCCAATATCATGCTGTTTTGATATCATAGCTTTGTAGTATAACTTGAAGTTAGGTAATGTGATACCTCCAGCTTCATCTTTTTTCCCCCCTCAGGTTTTCTTTTGCTATTTGAAGTCTTTTGTGGTTCCATAAAATCTGATGAGGTTTTTTGTTCTATTTCTTTAAAAAATTACATTGGAATTTTGATGAGTATTGCATTTAATATGTATATTACTTTGAGTACTATGGTCACTTAAACAATATGAAACTAAAGGTTCTTCTAGTCCATGAACACAGAATATTTTTTTATTTCCTTGTATCTTTTTCAATGTCTTTAATAATGTTCTTAGTTTTGGGTATATACACCCTTCACATTCTTTGTTAAGTTTATTTCTAGGTAGTTTATTCTTTTGTTTGGAGTTGCAAGAGGGATTGTTTGTTCATTTCTTTTCTGGAATTTCATTGTTAGTATGCAGGAACACAGTGTATATTTGTACATTGATTTTGTATCCTGCAACTTTACTGTATTTATTCATTGTTTCTAATAGTTATGTGTGCATGTGATCTTTAGGGTTTTCTATGTACAGACTCATCTGCAAAAAGTGACACTCTTACTTCTTCCTTCCCAATTTGGATGCTTTTATTTATTCTCTTATCTGATTGCTGTGGTTAGGACTTCTAGAACTACATTGAATAAAATGGTGAGAATGGGAATCCTTGTATTGTTCCTAATTTTAGAGGAAAAGCTTTCAGTTTTTCATCATTGCATATATTGGCTAAGAGTTTGCCATATATGGCCTTTATTATGTTGAGGCACTTTCCTTCTATACCTATTTTATTGTGTTTTAGTAATAAATGGATGTTGTATCTTATCAAATGCTTTTTCTTCATCTATTGATAAGATCATATATTTTTTATCCTTTCTTTTCTTAATGTGGTATATTACATTGGTCATTTGCTTATGTTGAAATATCTTGGTGACCTTGGAATGAACCCCCCTTGATTGTAATGTATTATTTCTTTAATGTTTTATTGTACTGGATTTGCTAATACTATTTTGTTTAGGATTTTTGCATGTGTATTATCAAAGATGATAGTCTACAGTTTTCTTGTGTTATCTTTGCCAGGTTTTCATATCATGGATATATGTGTTAGGAAATATTGCCTCTTCTTTCATTTCTTGATAGAGTTTGACAACAATAGTATTGATTTTTTTTATTGTTTGGTAGAATTCACTAGTAAAGCCTTCTGGTCCTGCACATTTATTTTTGGGGGATATTTGTGATGGTTGTTTCAGTTTCCTCACTCTTTATCAGTTTATTTAGATTTTTCAATTTTTCATGATTCAGTCCAGGAGGGTTATATTTCTAGGAACTTAGCATTTCTTCTAGGTTATTGAAATTAGTGGCATATAGTCTTTCCTAATATTCTTGTATGATTCTTTTTATATTTTTGATGTCTGTTGGTAATTTCTCTTTTGTTTCTGATTTTGTTTGTGTGAGTTTTATTCCTATGTCCTTCTGAGTCTAAGCCAATGGTTTGTTCATTCTATTAATCTTTTCAAAGAATCTTTTGTTGTATTATTTTTGTATAGTTTTTTGTTCTCTGTTTATTCAGTTCTGCTTTAATCTTTACTATTTCTTTTCTCCTGCTGACTTTGAGTTGCTTTTGTTCTTTTTTCTACTTCTTTAAGATGTAACATTAAGTTGTTTATTTGGGATTTCTCTTGTTTCTTGAGAGGCCTGCAATAATACAAATTTCCTCTTATTATTATTTTTCAGTCATACCCAATGTTTTGATACACCATAGTCATTTTCATTTGTCTCTCTATATCTTTTTTAAATTATATTTTATTGATTATGCTATTGCAGTTGTCTCAATTTTCCCCTTCCTCCCCCCCACCCAACACCCCCAACTCCTTCAGGCAATTTCCACACCATTGTTCATATCCACAGGTCATGCCATGCTTATAAGATTTTAGGCTTCTCCATTTCCTATACTGTACTTTACATTAACCTGGTTATTCTGTAACTACTATTTCTACTTTTTAATCTCCTTACCTACCTTTCTCCCATACCCCCCTCCAATCTGGCAAACATCAAAACTCTCTTTTTATCCATGATTCTGTCTCTGTTCTTCTTTGCTATTTAGATTCAATTGTTGATAGGTATGTATTTATTGCCATTTTTTGTTCATAGTTTTGATTTTCTTCCTCTTCTTGAGTAGGTTCATTTAACATTTCATATAATAATGGTTTGGTGATAATGAACTTTTTTAGTTTTTTCTTGTCTGGGAAGTTCTTTGTCTGCCCTGAAATTCTAAATGATATCTTTGCTGGGTAAAGCAATCTTGACTGTAGGTCCTTGCTTTTCATAACTTTGAGTGTTTATTGCCAGTCTCTTCTAGTCTGCAAAGTTTTTTTTTAATTTTTTAAAATTGTTTTTATTGATTATGCTATTACAGTTGTCCCAATTTTTCCCCCTCTGCAACCCTCCACCCACCACCTGCCATGTCCTCAGGCTATTCCCATACTATTGTTCATGTCCTTGGGTCATGTCTGCAAGTTCTTTGGCTACTCCATCTACTATGGTGTACTTTACATCCTTATGACTAATCAGCTGACAGTCCCATGGGAATGCCTTTGTAGGTAACTGCTTTTGAGATTCTCTTTACCTTTAATCTTTGGCATTTTAATTATGATGTGTCTTGGAGTGGACCTCTTTGCATCCATCTTGTTTGGGAATCTGTGCTTCCTGGATTTGCATACCTATTTCCTTCACCAAATTAAGGAAGTTTTCTTTCACTATTTTTTCAAATAGATTTCCAATTTCTTGCTCATTCTCTTCTCCTTCTGCCAGTCCTATGATGCAAATCTGAACCTCTTAAAGTCATCCCAGAGACTGCTTATACCTTCCTCATTTTTTTGGTTTCTTTTTTATTCTTGTAGTTCTAATTGGTTGTTTTTTTACTTACTTATGTTCCAAATCATTGATTTGATTCTTAGCTTTGTCCACTCTACTGTTGTTTCCTTGTAAATTGTTCTTTATTCAATTAGTGAATCCTTCATTTCTGACTGGATCTTTTTTATGCTATTGAGGTCCTCACTAAGTTCCTTGAACATCCTTATAACCAGTGTTTTGAACTTTGCATCCTATAGATTGCTTATCTCCATTTTGTTTAGCTCTTCTTCTGGAATTTTCATCTGTTCTTTCATTTGGGCCATGTTTCTTTGTCTCCTCATCTTGGCAGCCTCCTTATGTTTGTTTCTATGTATTAGGTAGACTCTGTCTTGATAACATGAGTTAATGTAGTAGCTGTCCTATAGGGTCCAGGGGCACAGCCTTCCCTATCACCATGGCTTTGTTTGTCTGTCTGGAATGCTGACTGTGAAACAACCATGGCTACACCTCTGTCCTCCATCCTTGCCCAGGTCACTGGGCTCAGGCACAGCTTGTATTGCTCACTCCTGCAGAAGCGCACCCAATCCCTTTGCTCCTCCAGGCTGAAGGGCATGTCAGCCACAACCTGATTCCTCCCCACCATGGTAGGTGAGCCCCACCATGAACTCTGGGCTCTGGGGCTGTGTCCTGGTTTGTCTCAACATTTCTCCCTTCTTGCCTCCCTGGTTGCTCCCACTTGCCTACCTTAGATGTTTCCATGTGAAGATCTCTCAGGTGTGTTTGAGCATTGAGCAGGGAAACTTTTGTTCCATTACAGCTGTTCAAATTGTTGAATCTTCAAGGGGAAAGAACAAGGGGATCTCTCATGCCGTTCTTCTGACATCACTAATATCCTCTAATCAGAGCTTTTTAAAAAATCCCCTTTTACTCTCTCTGTATTATATATACTTTCTTTAATATAAAAATCAACTATAAAATTAAATTAAAATTTTCATCTAAAATTATCTTTTCCTCTGCTTCTTCATAGAACTGAGACAATGACTTAATAAGAATTAAAGAAGTTAGGCTGTGGATAAGGATCTGAAAGAAGATTCCAGTTGGAAATGAATAAATTTCATTGACTGTGTTATTTTTCTGTTGCTATGTAACCAATTACTACTAACTTTGCAGCTTAAAACAACTGTGGACCCTAAGAAAGATTATTTTTATGTGAACCCAGAGAAGCGATTTACCTGTTGAGATGGCCACCCCCTCAACAACTGAGCACCAAAATCTTATGAAAAATGATGAGTCTAGTGGCCATTTGCTGACACAGGCTTCTTGTGTACTCTTTATACCAGGAAGAACCTCAGACTGAGCAATTGGCTTCCTGCCCTATGTCTGCTTTTTCTGCTGCTTGAGTCTCTCTATCAAAGGACTGAGACCTGCCCTTTCTGATCAAAACTGCGCAATTTGAGTACCTCATTTACAAAAAATAGATCTTATTGAGAATGTGAGCAGAAACATTTGCTATAACAGGTGGCTTATCCTTTGTCTCAGTGAAACACTATTACATTGTTAAGTGAAACTGTCTCCTGGGTATCCAGCTCTTTTTGCTCAAATAAAGACTTACTATTTTTATTACAATCTAAATTTAATTTTACTTTACACAAAACAAATACAGTCTCTCACATATTCTGTCAATCTAAATTTGAGACACAGTTTAGCTGATTCCTTTGCTCAGAGCCTCACCAGGCTGAAATTAACACGTTGGCAGAGGCTGCAGTTTCATTTCTCATCTGAAGCTTGGGATCATCTTCCAAGGTTATTTAGGGTGTTGGCAGAATTCATTTCACTGTGGCTGTGAAACTAAGGTGTCCATTTTTTCTGGCTATCAGACAGTGTGGCTGTTACCTCCCAGCGATAGTCCTCAGCTCTTACCCATGTGGCCTTCTCACAACATTACAGCTTACTTCTTCAAAGTCAGCAGGACAGTCACTTTCCTGCAGGCTCTGATAATGCCTGATACAATGTAAATTTGTCATTTAACATAATCTAATCATAACTGACATCTAATCATATTAACAGGTCCTACCCACATTCAATAGAGGGAATGTACTTTAAAGAGTGGCATTCCTTGAGTCCACCTGAGAATTCTGTCTACCGTAGTGACTTATTAGAAGTCCACAGTCACTTATCCCAATTAGAATGTTCCAAAGTTCTAAAAACTTAAAAATTTTCTCATTTGGTAACAGAATCTTAACAAAAGTGACAAGTAATTTATAGAATTTATTTAACCCATTTAATACAAAGAAAAAATGAGCATGTGCTACCAAAATAGTGACATGTCTGAATAGAAAGTGTGTTATGTATATAGTGAGGTGTTCATTAATATACTAACCATGATAAGTATTACCTTTTTAAAAAGTAAAAAGAAAACCCTGAATCCTGAAATACACCTGCCTCAAGGGTTTCAGATAAGAAACATTTAGATTTGGACAGATTGTATTCAATTTCTCTGAAAAGGAACTAATCGGGACATAAATTATTTGAAGAATACAATCTTTGAGGTAAGGTTAATGTTTGCTGAATTAAATGCCCTCATCAGGATAAGGATGAGAATAAGCAAAGAAAAATCAATATTATTTGTGGGTATACTTCAAGTCTAAATTCACTGTTTCAAAATTCATTGGTAACTCCTATGATAAAAAGGACAATATCAACAGATAGAAATGCATATTATATAATAAGCTGAGGGAAATATTTCTCTTACAAATGTGCTCAAGTTATTTATTGAATGACCTCATATAGAGACAGATTAGATTTGTACTACCAAATGTTAGATCACACAATTGTGTTTATTTTCTGAAAATATGTGGTAGACTTTTAAAAATAAGCTATATTAATTTCATTTATCCCTCTTATGTGAAATATCTGGCTTTCCAGGGCAAAACTTGTTTCACTTCAGTCCAATTTATCCATTTAGATTTTGAGTCAACTAAAAAATTTTATATACTTATGGCTTTTTTCCTACTTCTCAGCTTTCAACCTTAAATCAGTAACCAGTCATATGTACTTAAGAAATTACCATATTTTAAAGGAATAAATGTGAATCTTGGAACAATAGCTAGGAAAACAAGCCCTTAATCTTTATCTATCAATGTTAAATGTAAAATGTGAGAAGAAAAAAAACAAAAACGCTTATAGCCAAGAAAAAAATGTAAATTGGGCTGTCCCCAAACTCACTCTACTCTGAAATGTCTTATAATTTACATGTAATATATGTGAATTTACAAACAACACTATAATGTGTACTTGACTTGAAAGTAATGCTTGAGTTAATTGAATGAGTTCCTAGGAGAGCACAAATCTCATTAGGTCTTTGCTATAGTCAGGCTGGACTTTGAGAATTTAATTCAGGATATTTCATTCCTTGTAATGAGCAGAGTGATCTTGCAGAAGCTTTTTTTATTCAAAATGCTTTTCTACAATGGATTGTTATGAAGCTTCTAAACTGCTAGTTAAAATGATATATTCCTCTCTGCCTAAAAAATACCAAAGCAGTCTGTCAGTAAGTCAGTTAAATCAAACTACTGTTATTTCCATTAAAAAATAATAATAAATCTATCAAGTTAAGTGCAAAACAAAACAAAAGGCTGTTAATGTATTTTCCCCCCACTCTTCACTAGTCATAGAAATACTTCATTGTCATTTAAACAAATCAGGTGAAAGCTCAAAAGTCAAGTTATTGGAGCTGGGACTTCACTTTTCAAACAACCATCCCAACTCATCTAAAGAGAGAATTCTGAGTCATTACCATGTGGAAAAATATTTTTTTTATTATTTTCACAGTAAGATACCACATATTCACAGATTCTAATGTATTAACATTGTTTAGTTCATGGAGCTAAAATACATGGTAGAATAAATCTGATTAGTGGAGGAACTTTTGGATTGGTAGCCTCTTCTTTCTAAGAAGGCAGTTTGGCAAGGAGATTCTTATATAAGCTATTGGAATTCCACAGGGGACAAGCAAATTGGGTGGAATTTGGTAAAGGTGGAGTTCCATTTAGGGGGTCTCATAATGTAAGAAACAAAGGTGGAGACAATTAGGAGGACCGAATGGCACATGCAGTGGTGTTACAGAGATGGCACTAGGATGCTGCAGGCTCCACTTGGATCACACTTTCTGATAGGGATTTACTGGTGAAGTTACTGGTTTGGGTGAGTGAATATGAAGACCTTAGTTTTATACATGGTGGGGCTATAAATAGATTTGCAGTTGTTTGTATGGAAAAGAATATAATAATTAATAAATAATAATACAAGAATAAACTCTGTTTTGTGTACTCACCACTGTAGACCTACTTTTCCCCACCTTGTGTATTAAACTGCATGTCCTGTAAGCAAATTTTCTGCCTAAAATAATACCCATTAAGTATTTAAAAAATCTGAATATTAGCAACATTTTATGCAATGCTTGTTTAGACCAGAAGGAAATTAATTGTATAAAATAAATTTTGGAAGATGAATTGCATTAAAAAACACTAGAATTTATTTATAAGCCTTCACTAGAGATTTTATAGCATAAATATGAAATATGTAGATTCCTGACGGTGTCCTTCCTCCTTGGGAAGTAGCTCTTGCATGCTTCTTTCCAGGCCAGTAGTCCATCCTCTCAATGACCTAGGTTTACATTCTTCATACAAAAGTCTGAAAATCTGTAGAAGCAAGCAGTTGCAATGTCAGTCAATCACTCAAACTGGTCTTGCATACTGAAAAATTAACTTGAGAGTTAATGTACTAAGAATCTACTGAATTATCAGTTCTGTTTCATTCACTAATTAAAATATACTTTTATATATTATTAATTGTTTGTATAGTATATGCTATAAAAATATATTACAAGTGAATTATATATAATATATATATAATTATATATAAACCATGGCAGGGTCGCTCAGTCTGTTAGAGTGTCAGTCTCAATACACAAAAGTTGTGGGTTTGATTCCTGGTCACGGTACATACAAAAATAGGAAGTCAGAAATAATCATGGTTAAATAAAGACCAAAAGCCCTTCCTTAGGATTTTGGGCATCTTGTAAGCCTTTGTGATTCTGTAGAGAACCTCCAAAAATAGCCAAACAACAGTTTTCTGCCATCTCAGAAGAATAGAAGTTTAACATCTGATTTAATTTGATTTGATTCAAAGAGTTTTTTTCAAAGTAAATATTTCTTGAACAATTCCTTTTGTGGATTGAAAGACATACTCTTTGCAAAAAGAGTCAAAAATAAAAAAGAAACACTCAAATAAATATACAATAAATACAGCTAGCTTGATAAAAAACCACAAATTCCCAACAGAAATAATCCACAGAGAAATCCATGCCTAAACTTTATTACCAATTACAAAATAAATAAATAAATAAACATCCCTAATACCAACTAAGAGTATTGGGGGTAGGAGGTTTGTAAAGGCATAATCTCCAGAAATCATGAGTATCATCAAAAGCATATAATGGATACAGTAAACAGTATGACAAGCCTGCAAAACAGAATACCTTCACCTGTGTGGGGGATGTGGAGGTTTGAGGTGTTTCCTATCCAATTCATGGAGGACATAGGAACTGGAAATTAACACTGGGCAATGGGCTGTATGATAATTCCATTGAACTACTCTCAATGGTATCTGTGGCTGCTCTAAAATGTGTGACAAAAATTATTTCTGTATCATTGTAACATGGCAGGAAGTTAGCCCCACTGCTTAATAATACCCAGTTATGACATTATTTTTAGGAAAATATTTTTAACTCTCTGGTATGTGTCATAACAATTTTTTAACCACAAAGAGTCCTGGAATATTTTCTATACAGTTGACACATTGCGCAGTTGTGCTGTCAATTATGACAAGTTACAGTAAATGGTGACACAAATGCAACATCTGTTTGATCACTCACTGACTACATCTCTTCTGTCACACTTGATGCATTGAGCAGCAGTACATGAAAAATTCAAGAAAAATTTGTAAATGCGAATGCTAGATCACTGGTTTTGAAGGATGAGATGAGTTAAGATGACTAGACCTATGTGGAATGTATTATAAAACCACCAGCCCCTTCGGTTTGCCCTTGTTTTAGCACTCAGACTCCTTCAGTAATAGAGCCTGTCTTTGTGAATTCATTTATATGCTTTTAAAACAATGTGGAAATATAAATAACCATAATTTATATCTTATCACTAAATTTTTAATACTTATTTTTACTAAAAACTTTCTTAAAATGCTGGGATATAGCTGTTAACAAACAGCAAAGTCCACAGAAAACACAAAAAATAACAAACAGGTACTCCAAGTTGTGACAAGTAATGTGAAGAAGTAGAAAGCAAGATCAGGAGGGAAGAGTGTGCCAATTTATGTAAGGTGGTCAGGGAACATGAGCTGTACATTCGGTTCTGCAAATCTTTTGACAAATTGATTATGCAAAACGAAGTCAAGTCCACTTTTATACAGAACAATGGGATGGAGTCAAGTCAAAAATCTGATTTGGATAGAGGGGTGAATTCCATGGACTCTCTGGAGGATCAAACTTAAATTTTATGTTGTGATTTTATCTTCAAGTCTCAGGGAGACAGAGTTTATTATTTTCAGCAAAGTGTCAAAACTAGAAAATTTATAACACATTTACTCTGGTATCACTTCAGAAATTTAGGTTGTTTATTTTCTAAAAATATGGAGAATATCATTTGCCTGTCCAGAACTCCCCTCCTTTAGTATCCATCTCATCCTGCACATCATTCACATGGTTCCAGCATAATCCATTTTATAATTTGTCTCTATTCCTATTGATTGGCCCAGGGATGGGCACCTTACCCAAGGTTATCAATGAGACTCATCTGTGGCATTTTCAGGATTGGGGATGGAAGAAATTTGATCAGCCACTCTTTGGAATAAAAAAAATGTAAATCTCAGGGACTATCAGCAGGACCTTCTTTTCAACAAATTGTGCTGAAACAGATTTTCATATGCTTAACTCTGAACTTGATGCAGAACTCATTCCATATGCAAAACTTTACTCAAGACACATTGTAGATCTATATATAACACCTGAAATTGTTTAAAAAATCTGTAATAAAAAATAAGAAAAAACATCTTTGTGACATTACATTAGTCAAAAGTTTCTTACAATATGAGAGACATGATTCAAGAAGAAAAAATAATAAATTGGAATTTAAAAAATAAAGTCTTCTCTCAAACATGCTGTGAAAGGAATGAGTATTCAACCAGTCGACCTAGAGAAAACATTTACAAAGCATATATCTGACAAAATACTTGTATACAGAATATATAAAGAACTCTCAACAACTAAATGAGAAGAAAAAAACACCTAATATTAAAAAGGGGAGAAACAAAAGATTTCAATACATGTTTCATCAAAAAAATGATACAGATGACAAATAAACACATTAAAAGGTACTTAACATCAGTTGCCATCAGGGAAATTCAAAATTAAAACCACAGTGAAGTTGCACTAAAAACATATTAGAATAAAATTTAAAAGACTGACCATAGCAAGTTGCTGAGTAAATGGAGGAATTTTAACTCTCATGATCTTCTGGTAGGAAAGTAAAATAGTGAAGTACAATCACTTTGGAAACAGTTGAGTAGTTTCCTAAAATGTTAAACATACACCTACCACAGGATCTAATGTGGTTCTACACCTAGCATTTAACTGAAGAAAAAAAGACATATGTTCATATAAAGACTTGTACATTAATGTTCATAGAAATTTTTTTTGTAATACCCCCAACCTGGAATCTGCTTAAATGTGCATCATCAGGAGAATGGGTAAACAAGTTGTGGTGTCTTCATACAATGGAACACTTCTCTGCAATAAAAAGGAATGAGCTATTGATAGACACCATATTAAAGAATCTCAAAATAATCATATTAATGAAAGAATCTAATCTAAAGGAGTAAACACTGATTTTATTTATGTAAACATGACAAAGTGTAAACTTTGTGATAGTAATCCATAGTTACAGTGTGCAAAATAATGATTGCTTGGAAGAGATGTTGGAAGGTGGAGCAAAGGGGAATTACACACAGGATAAGAAATCTTTGGGGATGGTGGATATGTTCATTCTCCTCATTGTGATAGTGGTTTCACAGATCTTACACATATTAAAACTTATCAAATTACATATTTTAAGAATGTGCACTTTTATTAGATGTCTGTTGTACATCAATAAATGTGTTATAAAACAGAAAAAGACAATGCTTACAGACCAAATGATAGATAAATTACCCAAATTAAGGTTGCGACTGGTGTCATGGAAATAAAATAATGAATTAAAGATTTGTTTTTATGGTAGAGCCAACATGACTTGTTGGAAGAGAAGGAAATAGTAGAATAAAAGAGAATTCCTAGGTTTAAGACTTGAGAAGCTAGGAAAATAGTTGTTCTATGTCTATACTATTTATTATATTTTTGGAATTGCAAATTCTATAGAAATGCCTCAATCTTATTCATAGTGGAAACACAAACAGAGCCACACTCAGCAGTTGCTGTCTTCCTCTTCACCCTCTGGTGGTTCTATCTGTCATGTTTGGTCATATGTTCTGTTAGTATTCCATGTAAGGGTTTATTTGAAAAACTAAATTCCCTTCTGAACAAGAAACCTGAAAATCACTCACATCTAGGGAAACATAGTGATTATTCTACTTTTCTTTCTCAGAAAAAATAATAGAACTAATATAATAGTGGTACTCAAGTATATTTCATTTTATTCTTATCATCCTGTTATGTTGGTATTTTTTAAGCCCAACTTTTATGTAAAGCAATGGGGTCAGAGACATTAAATAACATGTCCAAGGTCCAAAGCACAGAAATACTTGGGATGATATTTAAATCAGGTCTAATAATGAAGTATTTTTTCTAACACAGCACAAAAAATACCTCAACACTTAATCATAGAAAAATATAAACTATATTTCCAATATATATATTTCCTATAAATCAGTAATGGAATTAAAAGAAGAATATCAGATTGGAAATAAAATAAGAAAAGTGACTTGAAGTGGGATCATGGTTAATTTTAAACTTCCTCGAAGCCATCAGTAATTAGTGGAATACACAGATTCATGGTTCATTAGTAACTGATGGTCAAGTGCAAACAAAAATTGAAACACTAGGATTGTTTTAATTTTTCATATGCTATAGATTAGAGTATGTTGTTTCATTAATTATTGTATATATATTTGATATGCATAGATTTGCTTTATGAGACATGTAGCTTTCAAAGTTACCTAAATGATTTTTAGAAAACTAGTTTTATATATTCTAAAATCCAAGACTTTAAACATGAGAGGCCTACTATTAGAACATATCTATTTTTCATTCATAATGAAGCAATATATGAAAGGCAGTAATAAAATATCGTAGATATAGAAAATCATGAAGACATAGACCAAGTTGATTATTTTTGTTAGTTTCAGAACAGATAATACGTTCAAGTTCACAGCATTATCTAAGTAGCTCAAATTTCAATGGAGGGAATTGGTTTTATATAAATAAATATTATCTTTCACAATTTTGTATTAATGTAGTCTGTATACTTCTTAACTATATACTTATAGGCACTAAAATGTGTACTTAATTAAACACTACAAACATCTCTAAGAAATATCAGAATTGTTCATCACCACAGTGTTGAAAATGGCATAAAGTCAGAAATGATGCAAGTGACTAATAAGTGGGGAGTAACTAAGAATATTTCGTGCATCTGTATGACACAATAAACAAACATTAAACATTGCATAGGAAATGATATTGGGAAATGGGGAGATATAACATAAGAAGATAAAACTGTTGTACAACAGCATTTACAATGTTATCAAAATTTTATTAAAACAAGTCAGATCAAAAAAGTGCTAGAAGCAAATACATAAAAATGCAATGAGAATTATCACCTGGTGTAGTGATGATAGATAGGTGATGCTCATTTTCTTTATATTTTTTCTTATTCTCTACATTGTTATAGCAAACATGTCTTACATTCAGAAAATATTTTTGAAATAATTTGAATATTTGAAGCAAATATAGTACTATTAATGATAATCAAGTATTAACTTACAACCTCAGATACTTCAGTGTTGTATTTAGCACCACTATTTCCTAATTTCTTGAACTCAAGTGCATTGGAACACCTCTGTCACCTAGAAATTTGCAGCTCAAGGTGTACTTCCCAAGCCATCCCAGTATTAGTATCACATGAATGCCTTTCATGCATGAAGAATTTCAGGGTCCATCCAGAGCTACTGATTCAGAATAAGCATTTTTTAAAGCTACTCAGATGTGTATAGATTATAGTTTGCAAAGTCTACTCTATAGGACAAAACCTTCCTTATCTAGAAATATTGTGCTGAATGATTTTGACTAAATGACTACAGAGGATATATTATAGCACATTACAAAATACCCTACAAAACAAAAGACTAACTATATGGTATCATATAAAGTACATGTTGGTTCCCATGCCTGTTTGTATATGGGGAGTTGCATCTTGAGTCACCTTTTAACAATGCAAAGTACACTATTCATATCATTTAGCGTTGTTCAATAGAAAGCCATAATGTGAATTATGTGAGCACTTTTACATTTTCTAGTAGTAACATTAAAAACCTAAATATAAACTTTCAGGTGAAATTAATTTCATGACATATGTGATTTAGTTCAACATACTCAAAATATTATTGTCATTTTATATGTAATCCATAAGAAGATCATTAATGGTGTGCCTTACACTATTTTTTTCTGAGTGTTCAAAATGTGGTGTATGCATCCTAAGCTCAGACAAGCAACATTTCAAATGCTCAGAAGTCATGGGTGGCTGGTGACCACTGTGCTGCATAGCATAATAAAGCACTTTGGTTTAATTTGTAAGCATTGAAGTCCTAGGTCATTCAGTTTATAATCTATGATTAGATTAGTCATATTATTTGGATTTGAGAAAATGTATTTTGTACACATCCCAAGTAGTTTTCAAAGGATATGTAGACATTTCAATTACAGTTAACAACTACAGTATTGTTTATATGTTTTGTTCTTCCCAAGTTCCCACATAACGATGAGTAACAAGCATCACCACCAAACTCCATCTTCACTAAGATTGGATTAATACACAGTGTAAATTGTAATGATTTTTTTCTCCACCAGTAGAGTACAGATATCTCCAGGATTCAGAGAGGGCTGTGCTTTAGGGACAAGTGTGTGACAAGAGCATGCAGCAGCATTTTCAGTAATTCCTTGCACTAGGATTCCAGAATCATTGGCATTTTGGCTATAACCACCATTTTAGAACAACATTTTATCACATTAGGATTATAATTTCCTCTTTTATTATATCAATTTGGGGGAAATATATACACTTAAGGATCAAACATTTTGTTCAACTACTGTGACTATTATACATACTGATTGTAAATTGACAAATTTATCTTTCATCAATACCTAAATGGATTATAATTTAAGAAAACAACTCAGAGATGCCACCTTTTTTGTTTATATAATTTGGAGAAGTAGTTGTCTTTATTTAAGTTTATGGACTTTACAAGGCAATTTATTAATTTTTAAGTTATGCTCCAATATACACCATGTGCACATTTTAAATTTTGTTTACACAGTATAATGTCAAATATCATATTTACCACTGAATATCTTTCCCAGTAGCACTAGAGTAATTTTTTTCCAGGGGAGATTTATATTCTGCCTTCAAAGATGAAAGATAACTTAAAACCAACTTTATAGAAAAATATAAATAGATATATCATTAAATATATAGTTTGGTTATAAAATGTATGCCAATTCAGAAGAATAGAAATGTGAATAATAGGAGAGAAAATGTTATTTTCTAGTCAAGCAAATATAGTGTATGTGGAGGGAGTTAAGATAACATAGGATGCTAATTTATATAATTTGCCTTGCTCTATACTAATAAATGTATGAATTAAAAACTGAAAAATTTTGACCTGACCTAGAGTTAAGAAAGCAAGATATCATGTGTATACTCTAGACAAACAAGCTAAACATATCTGAAGAGAAGTAAGCATGTTGGGAGAGAGGACACAGGTAACAGGTTTGTAAGACAGGAGGACATTTAGAGCTGCGGTGGGGAGTGCAGTAACAAATGTATAGGAGAAACAGAATTTTCAAAGACAAACTCTAGTTTGAGTAAGTAAGTGAACACTGAGAGTATAAAGCATCTTGTAACAGGACACCACAGAAAACAAAATAGTAACTACTTAGAGGATTATTTGTATTGCTGTTTACACAATCCTTTTGCTTTCTAATCATTCTGTTTGTTCAATGGAAGTAAAGACTTTGTCTTATAAGAGGAAGGAAAATTATCACATTCTTGACTTTTAATTTAAAAAGTTCAAAATAAAGTGTTGATTGGACATACAAGGGACACAGCCAGTACATTCCTTGTATTTTTGTTGACTTTTTAGCTGGAGAGGGAGGTACAGATGATGAGAAATGAACAGGATGGGTTTCCTTACAGGGTTTGGCTTCTGAGCTGGGCCCTAGTTCCTCCACTTCCCTGTTGCTTCTGGTTTCTTTTGCTGAGCAGAAGCTTTTTAGTACAGTGTAGTCCTACTTTGCCTATTTTTTATTTCACTACCTGTACTTTCAGAGTCATTCCAAAAAGTCGTTACAGAGAACCTTGTCAAAGAGCTTTATTCTTATGTTTAGTTCTAGGAGTTTCATGATTTTACATTTAAGTCTTTCATCTATTTTGAGTTAATTTTTGTAAATGGTGTAAGAAATGGGTCCAGTTTCATTCTTTTGCCCATGAATATCTAATTATCTGAGCATTGTTTCTGGAGAAAACTGTCTTTTCTCCATTGATTAGTCTTAGCTCCCTTGTCAAATATTCTTTAACAATATATACTTGGGTTTATCTGGGATCTTGATTCTGTTCCATTGTTCTATTTATCTTATTTTATTGAAAACATAAAAAATGCTCTCAGAAATATATCTTGCTGAAAATAATATTTATGTATTATTTAAGATTTGTCTTACCTCTGAGGTATTTCACTGAAGTTTTCAAGATTAATCTATTATATTTTTGGAATAAAATAAAAATATTATGATAACTTTCAAATATGTATTGATAATAGTAGTGCTTTAGGATAAAAAGAAACTAAGTTTACAGACATAATATTGCCTCTCTAAATTACAGAACTATCATGTGTGTGCAATAATTTACACACTCACATAGACACATACCTGGTTTACCAAGAATTCTCAGTTTTTTAAGGTGTGCACATGAAAAATATTAATTTGTTTGTGCCCATTTTCCAAATACAGCATCACAATTCTCTTTCTTGCTGATCATCTGTGCTCTAAATGAAAGTGTGATCACATTCCATAACTGCTTGTCACTTGCTCTCATTCTCACTGTCCCTTTCTTATTCCAATGATCCAATGTTGTTTATTTTACAAGTGTAATCACAACTCTGTTTCAGAATTCCACTGTGCCTACTCTCAAGCACTGCTTACACCTATCTGTGGTCTGCACCTCAGACACACATCTTTCTGCCCTTTTAACATGTGCTACCTTTTCTGGTAGTAGGGCAAGGAAGGGGGAAGAAAAAGAAGTGTTTCTTCCATCCTTCACTATCATTTGTTCCTTATGAGGCTTGCCTTGCTGATCCAGCTCATTATCTTGTCTGTGGGCTCATCCCAGATGAGTGCTGGCTGCAGTATGCTCTCCCAGACTTCTCTTATAAGCTTTTTCATTCTAGGTTTGTTCCCCGTGTGGGGGGTGCTGCAAGCTTCATTTCTCTCATAAGCACCCAATGCATGAGCAGTCCAAACAATGCCTCATTTACAATTTCACCCACTCTGCACAAGCAACAGGGTATACTTGAGGTCTGTCTTACATTAGGAATAGATAATTCCAGCAGAACATTCCTGGACCCTTGGAAAACTGTTGACTCTCAATGCCATCACTCCCCAACTCTTTCTTTCCTTTTCCAAAAGTATCACAAAGAAGAGTAAAGTCCATTGATAAGCAACCATACTCAGCAAATGAAGTCACAGCTTCTTGTAGGCTAGTGAATTTCTTACAGTACTTTTTTTTTGGCCCCTGTCCCTATACTGTGGGGAAAAGGAAAAATCACAAAAATAAAAAGGTAGGAATAACTTCTTTTCACCAAGGCTGCATTCTAAAACATCTGAATTTCACTTGTCTAGTGTTTCTTTTCTATTCTCTGAGTAAGCCTTCTGACGTGGTGGCTGATCTAGCTGGGTATAGATCCTGGAGCATAAAAGGTGAGACACTGTCCTTTATGCTGGGATCATAGTTTTAGTCACAGTTCTAGAATAACAGAAGAGATCTCACTTACTAGCTTTCTGTGATTCCAGTTGTAGTTATGGCTATATATCTCAGAGATGATAAACATTTAAATTTTCTAGGGACAGCCCCATTAAAAATGGAAAAACATTCAAGTCTTGTTTCATGGAGAGTGTAACAGAGTTTGGAAGCAAGGACTCTAGAGCCAGATGGCCCAGGCATGTACCGCTAATTCTAAACTCCTTTGCAAATGGCAGGGAACAGTAATGATGACTGCATTGACTGGTGGTAACAATTTCTACAAAGCACTAACAATAGTGTTTGTTACTATATGGTATTTCTTCTGCTTGTTATATATATTTTTTCTGTCACGCCCATGTTTTCACCTGCTCCCAAGATTTAAAAAAAAACCTTCTTCAAGCCAACCTCTGGTGGTTGTGGATGCCTCTTCACCCTTTGCTCTATTTAGGTGGTTGGCTCCATTGTCCATTCTAACTAATCACTGTAGTCAAAATTGCTTCAAACCCTAAAATACACTGAAAGGCTACTTACTACAAATGCTTAATGAATGAAATCTTTTAAAGTACTCCTTTTCATAGTCAGCAAACCCTTCAACACAAATTAAAATTTTTCACCCAACAGAACTAGATTAGTGGGGTTGTTTTTTTGGAAGATTTCTGAGACTTTTTAAATCCTAGCCCGAGAGAAGCCATTTGTAACAGGAACATAAACTAGTTGTTCTAAGACACTAATGGATTTTGGCAGAGAGTTAAGCAACTTGGTAGAAGCAACTACCAATGATAATAGAAAGAGATTAATCCAAGTGAATTCTTTAAAATTAAAGTTGCATACAACAATGCAAGGAAAATTAAAGAAAATATATCAGCCCAGGGTACTAAATTGAGACTTTGCTTCATTGTAGTTATGGAACCTTAAGTATATCATCTCAGCTACTTGCAAAATAGAAATAATTATCTCTGATTTCTTACCACATGGGGTTGTGTAAGATTAAATGACATATAAAAATATTCTGAAAAATGTAAATCCCTCCATAGATAATTACTACTAATAATTTTTAGTACATTATCTTGTAGCTCTGATAGAGTTTGAAGATGCTACTCTTGTTTCAGCCATTCAGGGATATTGTGATTTTTGAGTAAAATAATAAATATGTAATACTCTTATCAAATTTTCCAGCATATAATAAACTCTAAATGATTGCTTATCATTGGTATTAGTATATTTATAATGGCCATTAAGTTACCTAATTCCCCTGCTAGACCATGAGTTCCTATAAAACAGCTACTCTGTTTTAGTCATCTCTGCACACTAGTGCCCAAAATATCAGAAAGATTTAATACAAAATTGTAGAATTAATTATCAATAATTACATTACTATGAAAATCATAACATAATAACAAAAACATCAAGTATGACAATAGAACAATAAAAAAGGTAAAATTTCAGAAACCTCCTGGAGCTTAATGCTAAAACTAATGCAGAAATATGTTACATACTTTTTGTCATTACAGATTTTTCCAAGAAATATATTTCTATCTCATAGGCCCTTCTCCAGACTGCTGCAGTCAGTGTATGCTATGCTGGCACCTGTGAAGAGCCTGATGAAATAAAATTACAAGGGCTCCTGCCTATAAAATTTTATGTACTGCAGGCTTTGAATCTGCATTCCTTTGCAGAAGCCATGGGTTTTTTTCATAATTTCATGGTTGTTAAGAAAAAATAACAAGAAAAAATTACTAAGTTCTCTAACTTGCTGCTGTGACAAATGAAATCTATAGACCAAAATCTTTAACACAAACTATACAGAGGAAACATTTATTACTTTAATAGAAGTGCTATAAATGAAGGAATTCTGCAGTATATAAACTTATGGCATGGGATTTGGTTGTATGCTAATCACACTGCTTGAAGCTTCGCGCTGTTGCAAGAACCGCGCTAGGTCTTTAAGATATGTATATGATATGTTTTACTACACTTCCAGCAGCTCAACTCATCATCCAGCTGAAAATGTAAATTCCTATTCCCTGGCCAGTGTTTTTTTTTTTTAATTTTTAATAAATTAACATATAAAAACTCTAGCAGAACAAGTTTTTGTAAAATAAAAGTATGTTTTATTATGTTGCACAACAATAAATTGGTGCTAATCCACCTAGAGTATCAGGCTTATTGAGTTCCAAAATCATTTGTGTTTTATCAACCATCACGAGAGAGAGAGAGAAAGAGAGAGAGAGAGAGAGAGAGAGAGAAGTACCTGCATTTTTTAATTTTCTCCTCTGTTCAATCTTAGCTCAGAGACCTAAAGCCACAGTGGTGAGCATAGTGAAGTTTTGTTTTACATGTTCACGCAAGTTGCTTTACATGTTCATGGGAACAATTTTCCCAATAGGCATCTGAGACCATGTTTGCTGCTGCAAGCATCAGCTGATGAAGGTCCTTTTGATCCAAAGGGTAAGTACATGACTGACAGTGGGACACCATGCACCCAGGGAGCAGCTCTGAGGACATGACTTCTGATACAACTAGCCAAGTGCATGGCATTCATTTTTATTTAATAGATGACTGTGAGATATTGGAGCACCTGTCAACATAGAATGTCATACTGCTCTAGTTACTTTTGCAATGAAAGTATCTTAATTCTGTTTCTTGTCCTGAATCTATTATTCATATATTCTCCTAAATAGAAAGACACCTCAAAAACTGCATTGAAATTTAGATTACATTTCTTAAGAAACTGATACAAAGTTATATTGAATGACAACTGTAATTAAAAAATAAAATAAAATAAATGTTAAATGTTAGATTCCCTACTTCAAAACAGTTAATTTATTCTGCCCTCTATCCCCTTATTTCTCAGAAATGGGTTGGATTTAATGATTTATGTATGTCTTTTGAATATGTGTATATAGGCGTATTTTTACTAATTTTTGTTTGTTGGCTTGGTTTTTCTTAGAAAAAGCATTTATCATCAATCAGATGATGAACTTGCAATATCATTAAGTTCACATTTGGGTAATATTGTTTCCAAACAAATCAAACACTTTCACACTTAGGTTTCTGCCTTATTATTACTGAAACATGTGTTCTCCTTATCACTCTCCACAGCCACATATCCAGCTGCTGTCCTGCGGCTCAAGTGCTTTCTTTCTCCTTAATGCTTTCATGGTCTTTTGTCTTTAAACATTGTTGGTGCTTTTATTTTCTTATTTTTAGTATTGTTGTTTGGGTACATTTGCCCATCTCTCACATAATAGGCATGGAACATATAAATAGCTGTTAGATAAATTATATCACTGCACAAATTTGTTATAAATATATGTAAAAATGACAGTGAAACAAAACTAATCATATTTAAATTATAATTTAATGACTTTCCATAAAAAATACATTAGATCTGTATATTGAAATGCAACTTTTTATACCTGAGCTAAAATACTAAGCTCCAGGACATATATTAGTAACATTAATTAATCTTTAAAGATGAAGAAAAATATCCTTAAGACCTCTAGGAAAAAAGATCAAATTATTTATAACTATTTATAATAGTAAAACATTTTAGAGTTATTGTAGACCTCTGAAGAAATATAGGATACAAAGAGAAAACGATGGAGTGCCATTTTCAAAAAAACTCAAAGAAAAGAATGTATGAATTAAAGATTTTTATGCAAGGCAAACTTTGTTTCCTCAAGGATCCAGAATATACAAAATAAACATGCAAGAACCCAGGGCACATATATACAAGCTGTTCTCAATAGTCTATTATATGATGAGCTTCATATAATGAAAAAACTATATAACTAGAAAATGTTTAGCAAGAGAGATGCTGACAAGCATTAAATTTATATATTTAATTCTAGAAATAGCTGTAAAACCAGGGTGAAAATATGACTGGATGAACAGAATGCAAATTTTGTAAGTTTAGCAAAGCAGAAAGTCTTCAAATGCAAAATAAAAAGGGAAGAGACAGACAGAAAGTTTTAAATAGAGTGAGATGATTAAATGTTGTGTAACTAATAGATGTGATTTAAATGATACCATCTAAAAATGAATGCCAGGTATTAAGTTGAGATGGAGAGCAGAGGCTAAAATTTAGGGATTATAAATTATAAATACAAAGATAAGTCAATAGAAGCCTGCTAACTTTCATTAAACAACAAAAGAAATTTTAAAAAAGAAGACACAATAAATTGAGAGATACAGTAAATAAAATATAATATACATAGTAATTACACCAAAAATGAGTGTGTTATATCCAAATGTTTCAGTCATATCAATAAATTGACTAGGTTGAATTTGTCTTTTAAAATAAAAGGATTTTAAAATTGACTTATAAAACAAAATCCAAATCTATCCTGTTTACAGGAAACACATTTAAAGCACAGTCATTCCAAAAAGCTCAAAATAAATAAATGGAAAAAATGTATCAAGCAAATGGAAATGATAAGAAAGTGATCCTAACATCAGACAAAGGAGAATTCAGGCTGAAAAGCATTAAAGGAGAAAAAATGTCATTTAATATTGATAATAGTCACAATTCATGTTATGTAAAAATATGAGTATCTATGCACTACATAATACAACCACCACACATATAGAGTAGAACCTTCAGATGATGCAAGGAGACATAAATAAAAAATAATAATAATTTGTCTATTTTTCTGTTGAATTGTCTGCCTTTTTCTTATTGACTTGGAAGTGTTTGTTATATATGTAACATATAATTTCTATTATTTACTTCATGCTTTACAAATATTATTCATATGACTAGTCCTATATCTGTTTGACTACATAACTTGTGTTTTCTCTGTCATAATGGTCTTTTGATAATAAGTAAAAGTTTCTCATTTTATTTTAGTCCTATTTATTTTTTTCCTTTTTGTTAGTGCATTTGCATCATGTTTTAGAAATCTTTCTTTACCACATGTGAAGTTTTCTTGTGTTTGTTTTACATACTTTGTTTTATTAAAACCTTTCACTTTTTTTATATACTTTCCACCTTACATTATTTGTGACATGAAGCGGGAGTCTAGATTTTTTTTTTTTTTCAGAATGGGTATAAATTGATTCTGTATGACTTCTTGAAAAGACTGTACTTTCTGCACTAATTTGCATTGCCTCTCTTGTCATATATCACACATTCATGTATGTAAAGATCAATTTATAGATTATTTTATTGGTTTATGTGTGTATCCTTGTGCCAATATCATATTTCCCTAGTGACTGTAACTTTATAGTAGGTGTTGGTTCCAGGACGACCCCTCTCCTGCTATGTTTTTGGCTAATCCGGGCAATTTGCACTTCCATATACATTTCAGGAGTTTGCCAGATGAGATTTTGATTGGTAGCGTATTGAGTCCATACAACAATTTGAGTGAGAATTGGCATTTTCAAAGGTGTCTTCAAATTAAAAAATGTAGTGTATTTCTCTATTACTTCTCTATGTTTTGTCTTCCTTAATTTTGGCCAATAAGGCATTTTAGTTTTCTATGGATAGGTTTAACATATCTTCTTTTAGATCTTTCCTTCGTTAGCTGATGATGTTAATGGTATATATGATTTTATAAATTATTCTGTTTTGTTTATTGTTGATCTATATAGAGCTTATCTTGTTTATTGTATAATCTATATAGATCTTATCTTGTTCAATGGTTTTCCTATAACTTTTTTATCAGTTTTAATCATGTTATTTGTGACAATAAAACATTTATTTACACAAATTCCTATTCAATTCATTCATTCATTCATTCATTCATGCCTTATTGCATTGACTGGAATCTCTAGTACAATCCCTATATTGTATTATATTGAATCCCTATATTGTATTAAAATTCTGACAGCCCACATATATCTGTTTTCTTGTTGATTTTAGCCAATGTTAGTTCTTAGTTTTTTTCCCAGATGTCCATTATATAATGATAAAATTATTTTATGATAAATTATTTTAGTTTTTGTATATCTGAAATATCTTTATTTTGATTCATAGTATAGATAGGTGATGATAGATAGGTAGGTAGGTAAGTAGGTAGATAGATAGATAGGTAGATAGATGATAGATAGATAGAATGGAGAGAATTCCTCTGAGTTTCTAATTGTTTCCCTTTGTTTTATATCCTGGTGCTTTGATATATATCTTGAAGTTGCTCTTCTAAGCCAATAATAAACTAATATCTCTCTTTTTAAAATAGCTGGAGCAGTGGGCTGGAATGGGAGTAAAAGACAGAAACTGTACAAGAACAACAATTAAAATAAAAAAATTAAAATTAAAAAATAAGATAAAATAGCAACAGAAATTCTTAATGAGAAAATTATATTTTTCTAAACCAAAAGTCCTCTAGAAATACTTTTAAAAAATATCCTTCAAACTATTTTTTTCTTTCATGTGTACTGTTTCATTGCAACATGTAATGTACTTAATTTCCTACTTTCCAGCTCAGAGAGGTTGTTACTTTTGGTTGGTTCTTTTCTGCTCCAGCGTGTGTTCTTGGGAACTCTAGGCATCTGCATACCCAAAAGCAAAGGGAATGAGTGGGCTCTCTCTTCCTGTGGCCAGTAATGGAAAATGGACTGCTGCTTTCCTAATTAGAAATCTTATATTATCCCCAGTTCAGAAAACTGAAGACCTCAGCTCATTGGTTTAGACACTTTTTGGTACCCTAAGACAAATGTTAACTTCATCTCAGTCACCCAAACTCTTCTCAGGATCCTGCCCCCACAAAGCAGACATGGACCTGCATTTACCCAGCCAAAGGGGAGCAGAACTTGCATCAGTTTTTCTGCCTAGGCTCCCAGGAAGCCAAGGCCTCAGAAACCGTTTTACCCAAGAGAAGTAAATAGACGGCATCATTAGTCTCTGTGTTCAGTTTATCTTCCTGGACACCTCCACACATATTTTACATAAGAGTTAAAGGTTAACATACTTGTATCTACAATTTAAATTCTGCCCATTTTTTATATTGTCATAGTTGGGTACTTTAACTGCCCTTTCCAGGTAGAGAACTGCACCCAAGAACCCCTCAACTCATACAGATACTAAATATTATATTAATAAGGTCAATATAATGCCACTTAATGTATTGAAATTAAAATTTACTAAGTAATTAGATGCCTGGCAATACACTATTGTTTGTAAACATAAAATAGTTTAATAACCCCGTATAATTTACCTCATTGTATGTAAAGTTTTCTTAAAAACAATAAGAAGTTTTGAAGTTATTTTCTTGGTAATTAAGTTACTGTTCATTCAAGTTCAAGTATCATAGGTCTTTTGGTGCATCTTAAAGGTCAAGCCTATAGGCACACATTGAATTTTCAAAATGCTCACTTAGTAATATTTTATGGGCCATACATCATTCTAATGCTCAAGTTACATAGAAGATATTTCATGGTATTCTTTCTTGGGCTTTGTGAAAATGAATATTACATTTAGGTAGCTCAGGGGTAATTGATACCACTGCAGACACAGATTATAGGGAACATAAGATTCTGCTGCCTTTATGTACATATACAGTTCTCATAAAATTGATTTGGTTACTTACAAAAGTCTTAATAATATGTCCAGATGTAGCATATTGTATTTCAACAAATGTAAAAATAGAATCAAGTGCTGGTCCTGTCCTGTGACACAAGAGCAGCCCAAGAATATTTCAATTTTATTTGCATCAATTATTTTGCCTGTCTTTAATATTCAGAAGCATAACCTTGGTCAGCAGCATTCTGAAATATAGTTTTAAATAATTCTGTGGCTATTTGGGTTCTTTTCAGAATTTCCTGCAGGCATAAGTTGGATATAAGTGACATTTTGATTGGCTATTAATTTGTTTATTTGTTTTATAATTCAAGTTGTAAAATATTCAACATGGTTATTCCTTTTTAACTTGCATAATCCATAGTTTATATGGACATATATATGTAAACAGAATAGTTGTAATATAAAGTAAATCAAAATAACAGAAAAATTTGGTAGAAATTTATTTGAAAAAAATTCTGGATTATTCAATTAAATAAAGAGTGCAAAATTTATTTCAACATGAATCCTTTACACAGTCGTGTAGCAAGTGAGAAAGGGAGAAATAACATAGTGTAATAATACTTTCAAAGAGTTCAATCCTAAGTAAGAGGTCAGTGAGGCATAAAATAAAAGTTCTAAATATGTTCATGGTCAATAAAATAGTTCCAGAATTGAATAGGTTTGGGAAACATGAATTATTTTTGATAATTTAAAACATTAGTATTCTACAACCTCTTGTAGTAAGGAAAAAGTTACCTTATTTAATTAACATCGACCGCCATTGGCCATAGAATACCTCCATACCTTATTTTTATTCCAAAAGACCTACTAATATCCCTTGGAAAACTATGCTTTTGTGGAACAGTTAGTTGGGTAATTATTATACCTAAAAGTAGTGATTAAATATAAAAAAAACTGATTGTGGAAACCATGGCAATATAACAGAGCTAATGGTTTGGGACACTGAAGAATAAGGATATTTCAATAAGTGAATTTATAAGCTAAAACTGCATATATAAAGGTGAAAGAAATAAATGTTTCAAACTTTAATAATCAAATAGGCAAACATTCAAGGAAACATTTCTGAAATAAGGAATAGATATGTACTGCTAGCTATTTTTGAAAAGCAATGACTACAAAAACTTGAAAAGGCATATATATAATACTTTATATCAAAGAAGAAATACTCTTTAAATAATATTGTTACATGAAAGACAGCTAGATTGTCACATTTTAATATACTATGAAAAATATTACAATGCTAAGCTGTATCATTCATTTATGTATTCAATACATCCATTGAGTATCACATGACTGATAAATTCTGCGAAATTTGAGTTGGAGAAATCTGAGTCAAAATAAAACATTAATAAATAAATAAACTCCCTTATGCATGGTACTGAGGATTCCATCCTCTTTTAATCAAAAATTGTAGGAAAAAATCTAAAATTGCAATACATAGCACAGAGGTATAACCTATGATAATTGGGTTTGAAAGACAGACATGCTTAAGTTAAAGTTGCAAGATGAGCCAAGTTGACAAGGTGAAGGTGATGATCTGAGGTATGCGGGGCACACAGCACAAAGGCCCAGTTGAGGGGGAAGCATGGTGCCTTCAAAGTTGGAACAAAAGCCAGTTGGGTTGAGACAACAAGAATAGTGGGGAATGAGGGACTCTTTTCATGTAGTGCCCACATGTAATAGTTGACAAGAAAAGAATTTCATTGTATAAATGTAAAACAGATACATTAATAGGATTTCAATAAACTAAATTGTTGTTTTGATTTAAAAATTGTGACCCAATTGCTCTTTGGAATGGATACAATGGATACCATGAAAGTTTAGTTTAGTGCCACAAATATTTATTGAGCCAGATTTTAAAGGCAGGAAAACGAGTCTGATGTAATCCATGTTGTGGAAGGAGACAGACCCCAAAATCTGTATGTACCTGAGATTTCTAAAAGGCCTTTTGAGTGAGACAAATCCCAAACTGACACATGATGAATAAATGTGTGTAACTTCCATCTGGGGTAAAAAGAGTGATTGAGGTAGAAAGAACTGTGTGTGAGGGTGTGAGAAAATGACATGGCAGAGAACAATAAGTACTTCAGTGTTACTATAATGTAAAAAGGGGAAAAAGAGGAAGAAAGACAGAATTAAAAATTTTAAAAAGCATGTGTTATATCATAGTAGGCTCTGTAAAAGCCATTCTAAGGGACTTGGATTTTATCAATCAGAGAGTGGCAAACTCTGGGTCAGCATGATAAGTTTGGCTTATTGCCATTGTTTGGTAAATAAAGTGTTTTGGGCTCCTAGCCAAATTCATTCACGTAGTGTTGTCTATGGCTCTTTTCACATTTCCGCAACAGGGCTGAGTAGTTTGTGACAGACATCATATAGTCCACAAAAGCAAGCATTATCATCTAACATTTTACAGAAAAAGTTTGCTGACCCTTCTATGCATAAGGGGTCATATACAATTTTCAAGCATTACTTTTAGATTTTACTTGATCTAAAATATAGGTACCATTTTTAAAATTTTTCAGTGATAGTTGATATTAGTTGTAGGTATGCAACATAGTGATTACACATTTATTAACTTACAGGTACCACTTTTTGATTATGTAACATATGTTAGGCCCCAGGCTAGATAATTTATAGATACTAATCAGATCTCAAAACTACCCTCTTAGGTATATATTAAAATCTGCCATTTAATTGATGTAAATTTGACTTTTGGGAAGGTTAAGCAACTTCCAAGTCTCAATAATTTTGACATTTTGGAATCATATACAGATTCTGTTCTGTCTAACACAAAGACCTGTACTTTTCCATAGCCTGGCAGAGGACTAGAACAATGAGGACTAGAATTAGATGCAGTTCAGTTATGAGTAAAATGCTGTAGGAATCCCACAAGCCATGATCTGGGTCTGAATTAGGTAAAAGAATAATAGAGATAAATTCAAGAGCTTAGTATGAAAAATTAGTTCTTGAAGAAATCATCATGTGCAGTTTAGGTGGAGTGAGTAAGAAAGGAGGTTGAAAATAATTTTTGGTTTTCTGGTTTGGGTGCTCAGAATGATGATGGATAAAGAGAATTCAGTATAGAAATCAAATCCATAGGGGAAATAGAAATGACAAGTGATGTTTTGTACAGTATGTGTATTTTCAAGTGCCTCAAATAGATCTAAAGGAAAGACACCAGTTTTGACTATACAGGGCTAAAACTCAGAACAGACACATGACAGGTTGTCGACAGACATTCATTTGCTTTAGCAATGATGATTATGTTCCTGGAGCAGGTCTGCTTAGGGCCAGCTGTAGTGTGTGGGTTTTTGACCTCATATAGGAAAAATTCCACAACAGATCCAGGTAACTATGAGGATACATTTATTAAAGATGGAAACGGTGAAACAAGGAAGGACATAGCATAGCAGAAATAACAGGAGAGCCTGGGCTGCCTTGGGACAGGTTCCCGGGATTAACCTGGGACCAGCTGCCAGCTGCCCATTGCCTTAGAGTTTAGTAGACACATGCCTGTAAAGAAAGAGGTGGGAGAAAAAGAAGGGAAAAGAAAAGGGGCAGGCTGCTCCCCAGAGGGAGAGCATGCCTGCTGGGTCCTTTGTCTCGAGGCTTTTATCTCTGTCTTGCAGGCTGGGCTCTCGTCGCGGGGCGGGGGGTGGGGGGGGGGGTCTCAGGGGAGACCTTAGGGGAGAGTTTCAGTAGAATATTCAACAGTTTTCCAGGTGTGACTTTCAGGGTCATGATCTTCTCTGACTGGTCAGTGACAGGGCAGGGTATCTTTAGTCATTGCAGTTAATCTTGGCATTGCCCACTTGCTTTTGCTGCTTCTCTGGGTCTGGAGCTGAAATAGAACTGGAGCCTGCATGTTACCAGGGAGGAAAGGCCAGGGGAGGAGAGGTTACCCTGGGGGTGAGGTTCTTGTTTTCCTGGTTTTGCCTCTACCAGGCCTTCTACCCTGGTGACCACCTGCACCTGGCTGTCAATTGCTCAACCACTGGGTTTAGCTATTTAAGTTTCCTTATTTTACTTGCCAAGGAATTTCCTAGCTTCTCACTATCCTGTCTCATTCCTCTCTCAAGACTTCCATCCTTTAAATCTTTTAGGGGTGATGAGGGAAGAGGATTTCTTTTTCTTCAGTAGATGACTCCTGCTGAGAGGGGTCATTGCCCCTGCCTGCATAGGGTATGGGAGTCTTCCCTGCCTGATCTAAGTGACACAGGGGTTGGAATGGGAGACTGGAACAGAGACGCTGTGCGCTGGTTCTTCCAAAGTTGGGATAGGCTGGAATCCCGAAGCATCATCATCTCAATATGGAATTGTATCCGATTCAACCATTTAGTCCTGAAATTGTGTCAATCCAGTTAAACTGTTGAGTCTCATTTCAAGAGGTGGAGATGCATATTAACTTTTAAAGTGAGTTTTATGCTGTGCTAACAGGTAATCAGGTAAATGAGGCAAAGGCATACACGCTATGAAAACCAAAAGAAAACAAGGGTTACTGACCACAGCAAATCTTAAACCAGTTGAGTCTGTAAGACTGTCAGTTGGGAGGACTTCCAAATATTTTATATAATTTTACAAACTGTTACTAAACATATATTCTATGCATTTTATAAAAACCCTTTAGGTTTTGAAAGGGGGACTGTGTTGCACTGTTTGAGAGAATGCTGGGAGTTGATTGCCAAATTTCAAATTTCAACTCTATCTATTGTTGTAATCTTAAGCAAATTATTTGATTTTTCTATGCTTTGGTTTCATCTTCCATAAAATGGCTACTAGTAACAATGCTTATCATATAGGACTTCAGCAATGATTAAATAACTTAATAAATGTAAAGATTTTAAAATAATACTTGCCTATGTTAAGCACCACATAGTTGTTAGTGTCTATTATATTTACTTGTTTATCTTAAAAGAATGTTCTTAACACTTAGTGTATTCAAATAGAATCTTTCTACATAATTTACTCACTAACCCCATACCTTGATGTTTATTCTAAAATGGAAAAATCATGAATATGAGCTAGAAGAAAAGACTAATCTGAATCCAACACTTTCTGTATATGTGTGTATCTTATCTATTTCACCTCACTTTTTTAATAAAGCAATCCATCCTTTAGAAAAATATCAACTATCACCTTGGAGCATTTTGGAACATTAGCATGTATTTATTAGCACTATTATCAAACCAGGCTGTGGACTACTGGGTCAACAGGTGAGACATGTCTTCCTTTGCTTCTAGCCTCCTGTAGTAAGTCCTTCGTTAGATTGTAATGGGGAGGGCCCTGCCTTTATTTTCCCTCTGGCTGCTCATTCCTAGCTGCTACCTAAGTGTTAAAAGGTATTGCCTGGCAACCAGGACACTAGCTGCAGGCCAGCAATAGCTGTGCCAACTCGTGGTTCTTCCTATGCTATCCCCTGCATCAAAGGGATACAGGAACCAACTGAAAGAGCTCCCAAAGGACAAAGCTGGAACTACTTGAGCAATAAAATAATTGCTGTACATTGGATTAATAGTCGAAGTATAAAATATATATTCTTGAGTCTATACTGATATACGTATATATATATGCATTTATTAGATAAAGTACTTAATGTTATTAAATAAGTAAGTGGGGAAGAAAAGACAAATTTCCTACACAAAAGAATTCCAAATAGTTAATTCAGATATTATGCACTTAAGGAAGTGGAGGAAAACTGTCCACATTTTGAAAGTGCATAGTAATTCCAGAGTATGAAAAGAGAGGGGGGAAAAGTAACTACAGTAGAGAACCTGAAAACACGAACTCAGCCAAAGATCGAGGTCAGTATCAACAGCGAGTCATGTTGTACCATGTAAATTAGATGTGGTTTGATGAGAATAACATTTTATCCCTATAGTCTTCCTCCAAAACCATAACCCAGGCAAATCATGAGAAAAATGTCAGACCAATTGAAGTCACCATACAAAATGTATCCCTGAAAACTGTTATAATCACTAAAAATAAGTAATAGCTGAGAAACTATCACAGCCAAGAGGAGCATAAGAAGATGTGATGAATGATGTAATATGGTATTCTATATGGGATCCTAGAACCTGGAAAGAACAATAAAAAAACCCTGCGGAAATCTGAATATAATATGGACTTTAAGCAATAATAATGTATTGATATGTTTGTTAATTGTGACAGACATACCTTACTAAATGTAAGATATCAGTAATAGAAGAAACTGGGTGTAATGTATGTGGAACTCCCTGTATTATTTTGTAATTTTTGTAAAAATCTATAAAAGTTCTAAAGTTTTAAAAATAGTCACAAAAAATAGTCACATCATGTAAAATAGGAATCATGAGACTATTCCTTCTTTTAGACTCCCCAAGGGCTCTTATGATAATCTTTTCATCTATGCAACTGACTGGTTTCTCTAAAAACACAAAACGACAATTCCATATTAACCTCACATTGTTTCACTAAATATATTTTTTAATTTTATTTTTTAATCACAGTTTCATTCAACTCTATTTTTGTACAGCATAGTGGATAAACAAATACTTTACATAATGATTCTCCCTATATTTCAAGCAACCACCTGCCCTCATTCATAGTTATTACAGTTTTATGGGCCATACCCCCATGCTGCATTTTACGTGTTCATGGCTATTTTGTAACCACCCCTTAGTACTTCTCAATCCCTTCTCCTTTTTCACTCAGTTCTCTGAGCCTCCTCCTCTATGACCATCATCAGTCTCTTCTCTGTATCTATGATTTTGTTTTTATTTTGTTTGTATGCTTATTTCATTCTTTAGATTTCATTCTTTAGGTTCTTTATATTTCACCAAATATAAGTGAAATCATATGGTATTTGTCTTTTTCTGTCTGACTTATTTCTCTTAGCATAATACCCTCTAGTCCATCTCATTCAATGTTTTTTGACTCTATGAACAAGGGTAGTTTATGCTTTCATCATTTTTAAAATTACTGAAATGAAATTATTGGGTTTTCACTACCTGATTCTTTTTATCTTAATTTGATTACTGTTGTAGTAGCCACTGAAAACTTGGAACTTTCTATGGTGTGTTCCTTTTTCAACAATTAAACAGGGGAAAAAGGATAAGATAATTTAATTAAGATTAATTTTTGTAATTTGATTCTTTACAATAGTTTGTTAAGGAGAAAGCTATAAAGAGCAGATGCTTATTAAATGCAGTTGTCTAAAAATATTCCCAGAAATTTAAATACCTTGAACCACTTTTTAATAAATTATACTTATTTTGAGTAATATTTTCATGAATAATCACAATTTTGCCCATTTAATGTTTATGCTAAATGAATTTACTGACTTGAGCTTTATATACATGTGGTGACAAAGGCAATTCTTGACTTTATGACTACCCACATATTCTCACATTGTATGTTCCCACCTCTAAAAGGCCTTCCCTATACCAGTTACTCCCTTTGAATACACTGTTTTAGGAATTGCATGGTGATATATTCTGACACATCAGCAGGTTCATTTTGTTTTATTTATACAGAAATATCTTCAAATTAATGAAATAATTTATTTTTCCCATGTTATAAAATTAGTAAAAAATAAATAAAATTGCTGATTCTTGTGATACTACAATCAAGATAATGATGAAATCATTCTGTGTGGCAAAGCGGTGAATCTTTTCATCTTAGTTGGATGTCTATTAAAATTAAGTTGTATAAAGAGCTTGCAAAGGACAAGATCACCTAAAAATACATACAAAATACCCAAAAGAATCTTGAAGAGAATTTCTGAAGACAGAGTTAGTGTTGTAAGCACAAAAATAAAATTAAAGCAACACTTTTTGTTTTCCTGAGTCCAACACAAAGTTAATAGGCACAATAAAACTGTTGAAAAAGTTAGATCACTCTTTTATCAAGAGGAGAAAGTTGATGTTCGATTTGCTCCTCACCAAGTTTTGGAAATACATAATAAAGTATTTCTTGTTTGGTTCCTGATGATTCTCCTACAAAATCTCTTCTAAAAAATAACTCTAAGCATGTCCTTTTAAATAATTGGAATGAATTTTCAAGACACAGAGCAGAGAAGTGGGAACCCATGCAGAGTCTAGTGGGTTCCCTGAGTCAATCGAAGAAATGAACTTGGGAGTTTGAAAAGACCAATCAAGCTCGAGTTTGCAAGGCAGATTACCACAGAGAGAGATGAACATTGATAGATTTCTAGAGACATGGAGTATAAAACATTACTGAAATAAATTAAATATATATTAAATGGAAAGATGTGCACAAAAAATAAAATAAATTTAGTATTTTCTAAGAAATGCCGTTTTTAAACTTGACAGAGAAAGTTAAAAGGAGGTAAGATCTATCATGTAAAATTACCATTAAGTAACTATACTTAGTGTCATATCTGTATTTCTAATGTTTTAGAAATCATATTAGAAATCTGTAGGCAATGTGTGATCTATTCTTAAAATATGCATAAAATATGCAGATATTGAATATTTTTGAAACATGATTATTTCCAATTGAAATAAATAGAAAATGTTTAATTTTCACTTTTGTTTTTACAATAAGTATATATTACTTTGAACCAAAAAAATGACTTTTAAAATTCTACTTCATTGTCTAGGAATTTTCTCTAAATAACAGATTTAGCTGAACAGAGTAACTGTAAAGATGAGTAGTACCTCATCTTTTGACTCTTTACATCTTTTGACTCTTGGTCTTAGCTTTTGAAATTGCTTTCTTCCTATTTCACTCAAAATTTCTTCATACAGCTACATCTGATTTTGTGTTAAAAGGTATTTCAGAGTTACTAGGTACCAATAAATTTGTGATATGAACAAACTCACTTTTCCCATTTATTTACTGTATTTGTGTGAGTTTTGGTTTTTTCAGTAATAGGGATACAGCTATTAATAACAGAAAATGGCAGGCTCCTACTAATTTTCATTTTATAAAAGTTCACAAAATTTTTATCTTTTCAAGGACAAGACATTATGCAAATGCAGGTAGAATAAATCTAATTATTAATATTTATCATGTAAGAGTTTTATGTAGCCCCAATTCAATATAAATGCTGCTTTAGCTACCCAGCCATACATTTTAAGATACATATTTCAGAGAATTAGCAAAAACTAACAACAATGAAAAATTTTGAAATACAAAATACCATTTTCTATGACTAGCTTTGCCACCAAAGAAATGCAGTGTTGTACTGCAGTTCACCATAAATAAGTAAAAATGTCAACTTCAAAGCAACAAGTTTATAACTCATATTTTTGTCCCATTTAAAATGATAAAGATTTTATACTTTTAACATTTATTTGATTTTTAAAATTTATATATAAATATATATTCCTTCAAATTATCTTTTTATCTTGGTAATGTTTTTATTTGGAAAATGTTTCTGTGAAGTGTTAATATATAATATGCATATTTGTCATTGATTAAGTGCTTAAGGTCTACTATGTACTGAACAAATATTTTATATTTAATCTTTACAAAAATCGTATAAAATAGGCATTATTTCTATTTTGAAGATGAGTAAATATGAGTCTCAGAGAGTTAAAGAAATATATGTGGATTGACACAAGTATTAAAATTTGATTCCAAACCCACATATACGGGTGTATTTACACATTTTATTCATTTTGAGCAACGCCTACGTTGATAAGACTTCAACATATACAAGTATTGACTATTAATTTATGTAACCTTTCACTTAACACAGATATCAGGCATTTGAGTAACTACTGAAACTATTTCACCATCATTGGCTTAAAACAACCTTGAGATTATACTACTAGAAATGGTTCTGTAGGATATGGTCCATGTGTGGGACTGTAAATAAAGTTGAGAATGGAAATTGCGATGGACCTGTAGGGGACCCTGGTGTCCAGAATTGCAGGGATTCCCTTTGATTCTGGTGTCCTAGAAGGGGTCAGTGAGTCCAGATATGATATAAAAGGAGTTTGGGAAATTTCTAAAATTCTAAATAAAGCCAGTGTTATTTTCACAATTACCAAATGGAGATCCCTGAAATTTTAATTCCCCCATCCTTTGGAAGTGACTCCATGATTCTGATCAATTCAATGATACAACTACAGAGATGATTGCTCAATGTGTGTATTAAAAGCCCTATAGTCTGGAATATAGTCATTTCATACTTGACCGTTTATAATAATCTTAATTCACTTAAACAAGCATGTGGCTCCATTTCTTGACTTTAGAAAAATTTGCTTGTCCTTGAACATCTCATTTTCC
This sequence comes from Anoura caudifer, assembly GCA_004027475.1. Lineage (NCBI taxonomy): Eukaryota > Metazoa > Chordata > Mammalia > Chiroptera > Phyllostomidae > Anoura > Anoura caudifer. The sequence continues at coordinate 149,010 of PVKU01003964.1, forward strand.
TTGATAAGTAGACACCTAGGTGAAAAGGAATGCAGTTATACATAGAGTCATAAATTAGTATGTTTAGAGATGGGGAAGGGAAGGCCCTATTTGGAGCATGGGAAAGAGTGTAGTTTGGCTGGAAAACTGAATGTGGAGAGCAGAGCAAAGGATGATTAGTTTGAAAAGTCAGCTTTTTAATGAGAATGATAATAGAACTGTCAAACTATAAAGTGCTTTGAAAGCTCAGTAAAATAACACCTTAGTGAGAATAGAGAAGGATGTCATCAATGCTTTTCCAAAGAAAAGACTTTTTAAAGAAACATATTAATCATTCATTAAATATTTAGTAATTGAGCTCTGTTGGGTATAGAGATTAAAATAAAGAAAGTGTTAAAGAAAATGTCAAAGTTTCTTTTTCTACTGGGTGGTTAGAACTGCCACAAATTCACACAGGGAATAGACATAGAAGGGAAAATAAATTTGGTGGGTGGGCCATGGGTTAGGCTACATAGGTGGAAAATTCATCCTACACACTGGGAAATGTTGGTAATTGAGCTGCGGCATTGGATCTGAAGATTTAGATTTGGTTATAATTTAAAAGCATAAAAAGCATAAAATCATATGTGATCATCCAGAATTTTGTATGAAGAAGAAAGGTAAAAAGCTAAAGAGGGAAAATAACAATAGTGATATTTAAGGGATAAGTAAAATAATAATAATAAAAGTAGAGTTTACACTTACATGTGTTATTTAGAACTTAAAGAAAAATATTTCTTAGAACTTTGTCCCGCATCCAAGCAATTAATTTTATTAAAATATTTTCCTTACCACAATGCTGGTGCATTTATTTTAATTCATCAATATAAATATTTCATTTTTATCACCTAATAAGAATTAAAAACAGGTGGTGATTGAGTAGCATGTTTGCCCTTTTAATTAGCAATACTTGTAAATACCATGGAAAATTATCCATTATTTAAGAAGTAATTCACTGCCCCTATCTATTATTGTAAAATAACAAAAAGCCTATAATCATTAATTTAGCCTATAGATTTAAAATTCATATGTCTTGCCCTGGCTGGTGTGGCTCAGTGGATTGAGTGTGAACCAAAGTGTCGCTGGTTCAATTCCCAGTCAGGGCATGTGCCTAGGTTATGGTTCAGGTCCCTAACTGGGAGTGTGCTAGAGGCAACCACACTTTGATGTTTCTCTTCCTCTTTCTCCCTTCCTTCCCCTCTCTCTAAATATAAATAAATAAAAATATTTTAAAAATTAAAAAATAAAATTCACAATTCCTAAATTTTATCTCTTGATGTCAGAAACTATTTTTCTTTTCCGAATAAAATTTTATTTTAAATAATATACATAATGATGGAATAAGTTTTAAAATTTTTATGGGCTCCACCTATCTATTTATCATCTTCTATCTTTCTATCGATATTTTTAAAACTTTTCCTATATCTGGAAGACATTTACACTGTTTAAGTGACTTGTTTAATGACCTAAGGAAAGAAGAGTTCTCATTCTTGTCATAGCAGAATATTGATTTGTTTGTTTTTTAACTATAAGGATGCAGCATTAACTATGCAAACTGTAGCATAATCAGAGTAGCTTGAAATTCACTAGATGTAATCATGCACTATATATCTCAATTAATCTTTCAGGCTGTGGCTAATCGCATTGCCACTAGGTAGGATCACACAACTCATAGAGCCAGGATTATTAAAATCCATTTTTCATGTTAGGAGCCATGTGGTTGAGATTAGTTCCCAAGTAGTAATGCACCTGATGTAAATTCCTCCTCACTGTCATTTTCTGAAATACTGCTCTGTCAGAAGATGAAAACAACATGATGTGCATTCAGAGCCAGTTTAGAGTCATTTTTTTTCTCTTGGTCAAGTGAAATGTATCTTTACCCTTCACTGATTTTAAATGCACTGTAGAACGTAAATGGTATTTAAAAATCTTATGTGAGATGTGATAAAGGCTGAAGTGATCAGGTTGTCTTTTAAAGCATAAGTATTTTTACTTTGACTGTACTAAACAAACCTAAACTAAAATAATAATTAAGGATGACAACTTCAAAAAATCATTGCTACTTGAGTACTTAATTTTCTTTCCAAAATTATTAAAAATTAAAGACTTCTGAATAATCTACACATTTAGTTGTACGTGAATTCTAAATGAAAATTAAATAAACTAGAGTGAAGATAATGATGAACTAAGAATCAAAATGCCCAGGTTTTAGCTTTGATCGTATTGTAAAGTGAATGATTTATAGCTAGTCACATAGTCTCTGTTCTTCACAAGACTGGTGTAATATTACATTTGACTTTGTTTTCTTCAATTGGATGGCTAATCACTTGGAAGAAAATGAAGAAGCAAGCTCAGACTTTATTAACTTGAGTGTGAAATATATCTATGTAAGAGATACTAAGAAACATTTATTCTCCTTGTTAAAATTTGTAGTGTTTCCCTATGATCTCTCAGCACTCTTACCTAAAACATTCTGTATTAAAGTATTTATGTGGTGAATAGTAGAAAAAGTTTAGAAATGTCTGCATTTTGACCAAAATGGGATAACTAATTTTTATCATTATTCATAAAATAATGGCATATATAAATGATTTAAAGGATGTAGAGAACTTCTATAAGTGCTTCAAGAGAATCCTTAAAATCTGTGCCCCACATAGGTCTAGAGTTATGATTAATATATTTGGTTTGTTACCGAATCTTTTTGTACCCTTTTTTTTCTTTTTACAGAAGTTTAATATGGAAGTGCACAACCTTCAGAGGGCTAACTTTAAATGCTGGAGAATAAATTATGACCTAAACCATTGTCCCTGATGATTAAGTATAGAGAGATTTTCCCTGGCTTGGTATAAAATTCATATCTTTCCCTACCATGTGAAATACAGAGAAAAGTTTACAGCCATGAAAAATGAATACTGCTGTACAGATTTAGCTTTCAGACCTATTAAGAAAATAAATGTTAAGCCTTGCTATTGAGTTAGTATAGTTTTCCCATGCACATACATAGAGATATCTGCAATAATTTCCCTGTTCAATAATTTAAATATTTAAATGCACACATTTGACATTTGCATGACACACACAGACTTATCCATAGCATAAGTAATGTCACAGTCAATGAACTTTAAACTAGAAGATTGAAAGAGTAAAGCAAACCAAAATAAAAAGTTGACAGTTACTTTACCTTTTTTTATACATATTATTGATAATAAGATGCTTTCAAAGTTCTAATTAGATATCAGAAAGAAACAAATCTCTGATTTGTTAGGGGTTAAACTTTGCCAAGCAATCAAATATAACTAAATATTATGACATCTTTCTTCACTTTTCTTCTAAAATTGCTTTTCTTTCCCACTCCTTGGTGAATGAATTTCTACTTGAAGCTAAAGAAAGAAGTGTCACAGCTTCCCTTCTACCATTGTCACCAACATTCTTGCAATTAATGGGGCTAAAGAACTTGGGGGTCATTTTGACTAATTCCACTCTTTTCTTTTATTCAAAGTCATAAATTCTGTCAAACCTGGGTTATCACGTAAATTTGTCACTTCTTTTTCTTCTCACTATCCCATTCAAACCACACAGTTTAGAATTTACTCTCAATTTGATTATGGCAAGAGCCTCCTCCTACTTTCTGCATCCTGTCCTCCCTTATTCAGATCCACCCTCCTCACACTTCTACTTGTAGCAGTTTCAAACACAATGTTATGGATTCTTGCCATCACTTTCCGTTTAAAACCTTTCTGTGGTTTCTAAATGTTTTCACAAATAATATGGAAATTACTTATTTAAGGAATCTTATTAGCCACATCTTCTATTTTTTTCAGAGATATGCTTGATATTCTAACTGTAACATTCTGTTTACAAAGAATTATTTTACTTATTTTACTATTTATTTTATAAGGATTCTCGGCTAGCCTAAATTCTTGTACCTAAATTGGCCGTTCATCAGAATTCCTTAAGACATTTGTTAAACACAGAGAATGTCAAGATAGCCAGGAATCTGGTTTTAACAACTGTCTGAAGAAATTCAGAAATCACAAGACTAAATAATCTTTTATATTTTTACAAGCTCTATCAATTCTTCCTACCTAACACAAGCATTCCCCCCACCTCCCCAGCAAGCCTTTGCTAATCCCATAGAGTTTCAGGGTGGATTAACAAATTGTTTGTGTTACCCAGAATTAAAAGATCAAAGATTAAAATTAATGTCATCCAAATATCATATTCTATAATCTTTTTATGAATATAAATTACCTTATGCATATAAAGTGGATTTCAACCTGATATCAGTGTTTAGACCAAGAGGTAATGAGCTATAATAGCCCCTTCGATGTTCTGAAATTTTCATCTCTCTGACCTCCTAATCTTTGCAATTTGCTCTAAGAATATTTGCTATTTAGAAATATCATACTCCTACTTTTATTATTCTATTTCATTTTCTTTTGACTCCTCTCTACTTTCAAAGTCAAATTCTGAAAAGAGAACTACTAGTCTATAAATTAGTCTTGTCAGTGGGTTCCTGTAATCCCATATCTTTAAATTTGGGAGACACTACAGAAATTTGGTGTAAGTGTTGATGCTTTTAAAACTTTTATGGGGGAAAATCTAGGAATGATTTGTAATATCATAGAGAAGATGTCAACTGAGATTTTCTTTTATGAAAAAATCTGCTCACTTACCTAGAGGTATTTAAATAAAAGGTAATATGATTTAGTGGAATGAGCTCAATGCATCTGGGTTTGATACCCATCTAACTAGATCATGATATACTTGGGTAAATTACTTAGTCACTTTCCATCAAATATTTTTATCTGTGAATATAAATGATATATAAATTGTGTTGTAAAACTTGGCAATATTTGTAAAGCATCCTGTACAATAGTAGCTTCTTTAAAATGATAGTTATTATTATTTAGATGAGAGAGGAAATAAAACTCAACTTGTGCTCTTCATAGTTGCAGTGATTTAAATTCAGTAATTTTTCATAAGCTTCTGGCAGAGCATATCTAAGCCCTCCCATGATGTCATAGTACCTATTACATAATTCAAAGAATACTGAAATTAAAGTCTCTAGAAATGGGTTTGAATTCAGGTCTATCATTTTTCAGCTGTTATTATCCAGACAAATTTTCTCTATCTCTCTAAATTTCAGGTATTTTTTCCTTCTGTAAATTAATAATAATGTATCTTCACAAAATTGTAAAAAGGATTAAATTAAGTATGTGAAAAGGTCCTAGAACAAATCTTAACATAACTTAAATCTACAAACATGAATATATATTTTATGATTATAATGGTAATGGACTTTAATTTTTTGTTAGTCCTGATTTTACTGCATTCAGCATATGATTTGTTTCCAAGAATTTAGAACTTAGAACTTTCTTTTTTTTGTAAAACAAAAATTTACAAACACAAGGCACTTACCGTATGCCTGGCACTATGAATACATTTTACAAATATGAAATCATTTAAAACCTAAAACGATTATACGAACAAAAGTAAAATTTTACCACCATTTTATCAATGAGGAATTTGAAGCAGAGAGAGGTTGAGTAACTTGCCCATGGTCAATCAGCCGGCAAGTGGCAGAACTGGAACTTGAACCCATGACATTTCAGCCAGCTTGCATTATGATTTAGATGACTTGCCTAGCTAGACTGTAGCAATGTTCCAGCCTGAGACTGCAATGACTAAATATTTCCCATAAAACTTTGTCTAGCAAAGAAGTCTCCCCACTCAGTGAGTTGAAGAAGCAACAAATTTTGAGTGATTGACTTTTTGATCTATGAATTAACCAAAGAAGACCATTCATTGGGCTACTTTAGTTGTAAAAATTACCCATAGGGCTGTGATGAAAATGTTGTTCTTAATAAAATGTCTTTATCTGAATGTACATGACATCCAGATCATATACATTTAAAAAAACCACTCAACCACTACATGATTGCCAATAAGACTGTTTTAAGAAAAGTGAACAATATCCCTGAAAATCATGTTAAATAATGCCAAGATTTTGCCCTAAATTTTTCAGTAAATTTTTATATTGTTTTAGTGTATTTATTTCATGTACCCAAATTTTAAATATTTAAATTATTCAAAAATTATGTAAAAACTGTCTATGTGCAAGTCCATGTAATTATATTTATAAAAATGAAGACAGACAAACATACATACACATGTGCATAATTGTATATATAAATTTCATCGGAAAAATAGGTAGGTTTCTGGAAAGCAGTTTGTAAATTAAACAGTTTGAAATTGGGAAATGTTTCAGTTAAACCAGGGTAATTGCATATTAACAAATTTTAATAAGCAAACAGTGCTTTTATGTTTATGGTAAATCTTAATGGGAATTTTAAAAGGACTTTTTAAGGTGTATAGTACATCAATGAGTTTGGATTAGTTAGATTTTTATTAAGGGAAGGATATTGAAGTGAATTCATGCCTTTTGGGTTTTTTTGTCTAGGCAAGTTATTAGAGAAGCATCCTTAAGTGTAGAGTTATATATTAGAAAAAGATCTAACAGAAGTTGATTCCTAGAATGTTTTCCTGATGTTTGGTTTACAACTGCATCAGTGAGAAAAGTTCATGTGGGATTTCTGCATTTGCTTATCATTAAACTATTCATTCTCTTCCTTCCTCTTCCAGAAATGTTTCATCTCATATTCTACATTTATTGCACTACTAGTATTTGTTGTTTTTCTAAAGACGAAGAACATACTTTGTAGGCCAAATCTGCTGGGTTTTATCCCTGAACTAGCTCATAAATGCAAGGAGCACCTCCCTGGCTAACGTTCCTACTCAGTAGCAAGAATCCCATTTGCACTGCTCTATAGTGCCTTGCCCCATTCATGACCTTGGTCCCTACTCTAACTATCAAGGATGAAAAACAATACAAAAATAAACAAAAAATTTCTACACATTTGTCTCTATTCACTATCATAAAACTATCACAGCCACATTGCTTCAGCAGGAAGGAAGAGAGGGGAGAGAGGGAGAGAAAAATTGTTGTTTGTGAATCTGTGTTGGAGAGGAAGGGAGGATGATGAGACTGAATAAGGCATGTAAAGGGGTATTATCCCTACCCCAGCCCCTGTTCTAGCTGCAGGTATATGAGAATGGACAACTGCCTACATAGCAAGTGTGACACTCTTTCTAGAGCAGAAATTACATACACTGGGTAATAAAATAATGCCAAAACAAGTTCATTATTAGGGGTTTAAGAACATATGCCAAAATTAGAAAGTGTTCTGGATTTTTAAAGGAGGAATAGATATAGTATGTTCAACAAAGTACAAGAGACAAAGGAGGACTTAATTTTGAATAAGTAAAAAATCATTTAAAAGTACATTTTGTTTATAAATATATTTATTAAACATATTTGGAACACAACTAAAAGGTAAGTTGGAATTTAGAGTTGTTACATAAAAGATAACATTGCTAGTTAAATTTGAATTTCAAATGGATTTTTTCTAGCATTCATATGTACCATATATTGCATTTACCATATGAAAACCTCTTATTTATTAAATATGGTAATCCTAGTTGGATATATTCCCTGTAATTCTAAAATTCTCAGTGAGATTTTACAAACCATCTTTAATTCTTATTTCATCTTGTAAATTTGATTTAAAAATAAACATTTACTAGACTTTTGTAGAAAAAAAAGGTAATATTGACCAAAGTAACACTATAAAGATTGATGATATTGATGAATATATTCTTTGGCTTTTTATAATTCCTATACTATATTCTTCTTTTCAAAAATGTAACATTCACATGAGACAAAGAAGATTTTTGATAGGTATATTGTTATTACATGGCCCAAACCCAGCTATAACTTCTAACATTTCCTTAGAATTCAGTGAAGTTAAAATAAAACAATTTTATTTTTATACAAGATATTATTGGAAAGTGAATATTCTATAGTCTCTTATTTGTATTTTGAGAGGTACTTTTTAAGTCAATCCTTCAAGTAAATTCTAGGCTGAGGTGAACTGAACAATTTCTTGGGTTGGAAATTACTTTTTGTGTTACAAATGTGCATATACAAGATCTGTTGGGGGAAAAAGTCCAGCCATTGTTAATATAATGAGAACAGTTTGCATGAAATTGATTTGATATAACCTGGCAGCCAAGGAGAGTGAACTGGAATGCACATGTGTGAACAATGATGACTTCACTGTACTAGTCAGTGGGGGTGGTAGACATCACCAAGTAAGCATGTATACTGTGTGACCATTACATTCAAATGACTTAACAAGTAGAACAATGAATCTGCATTAAATTTTGCATTAAGCTTGAACATTCCTCTACAAAAACTATTCAGATGATTCAGTTATAGCCAACTGGTGATTGGAAACTTCATCACAACAATGTACCCGCTCATGCATAATGTCTCATTCAGAGACTTTTGGCAAAACATCCAATCACCCAGGTGACTTAGCACCCCTACAGTCCAGATTTGGTTCCCTGCAACTTCTGGATTTTCCCAAACAAAAATCACATTTAAAAGGGAAGAGATTTCAGACCATCAGTGAGATTCAGGAAAATATGAAAGGGCAGCTGATGGTGACTGGGAGGACTCAGTGAGGTCCCGAGGTGCCTACTTTGAAGGGGACTGAGGCCTCACTGTCTTACGTATGATTTTTGTATTTTCTATCTTCTTCAATAAATGTCTCTATTTTTCATATTACATGCCTGGATACCTTCTGGACAGACCTTGTATGTGCACAGATAGAAATGTGGAATCCAGTGTACTGTTAACTGTTAAGATTTCATTTCTTTCACTCAAGGGCAAAAACTACACATTTCCAGAACTAGGAAAACAATCGAAATACTTGTACTTTGAGTTTGAATGCAGTCAAACCCAGGGCATTTTATTGTAGAAAGTAAACAATTCATTTTTTTCCTTCACTTAGAGAATGTGTTACTGAGAAAGGAACTTTTGCTGTCTGTGTACATTGTAAAGGAACAAAAGCTGGAGAATTGAATTATCTGCATAGCTGAGCAAAAAAAATAGCTGTACCATGCTTGATATGAGTCAAATACCTTTAATAGAATTCTTACATTTCAGAACAGAATTAAGGCCAGGCATGACATTGAAATTTCCTCTCAACACAGAATAACTTGTAATATAGATAACCCATAACTATGGGGGCATATTTCCTTATGGTCTTAGATTTTAAAAATTAAGCATTATATCATCAGTATAAATATTGTACTTCTGCACTTCAAATATAATCATGGTATTAATACTATTAAGTCAATAAAATATATTTAATATAGCTGTAGAAACATTATTACAATAAATTGTGGAGTCCTTGGTAGCTGTGTCTTATTTTACCAAAGGGCAGTATTACATTTCATTGTAGATTCTCTTTGTGTTTTACAGATCGCCTGTGCATACGCACTTCAGAAGAAAAAAAAAAAAGCAATCAGCATTTGCAACTAGCCTAGCACAGGTTCAATTTTTAATTTTTACCTGTAGCTTATAGGGGAAATTTGTTTATTATATACAATGTTTAAAATCCTGAGCAGGACCATCTTCACCATCTGGAGCTCTACATTACTAAAGGAATCTACCTAGTGAAGCACAGCATCAGGTTGTTTACTTTTATTCTGTTCCAGATAGGTAAACAAAATAGAAATTAATACTAAGTGGTGGCTTTCCACATGCTCTGTGCATTATGCTGGTTGTTTTACATACATTATTTTACTTACTCAAAAAAGAATATTTCTATTTTAAAGATAGGTATTATCATCCCATTTTACAGACAAAGAAATGGGAGTTTAAGGAGTTATAATAAATAGGCCAAAGTCACACCAAAGGAATAATGACATTCAAGCCAAAAGCTAAGTACCATTTATTTATAAATCTCATGTTATTTTCACTGTATTCAACCTAATTGAGAGATGATCATTTTTGATGGAAATATCATTATACATACTATTAATGGAGCAAACCATTTAGTCTGGTTGACCTACACCTCAAGGAAGAGCCACCTTCGAGCTGTTCACTCCTTGAGGTTGTTTGGGGGAATGATGGGAACTGATGAGAGTGGTGAAGAGCAAGGGCTGTGGAATCATCTGAAAGCTGACATTTCACTCCCGGCCCTCCCATTAACCAATCTATTCATGCCTTCTTCTTCTTCTCACCTTTAAAGTGGAGCTGATATTACCTAACTTACTTTGTTATTAGGACTGAATGAGATAATATAAAGCTCTTAGAATGATTCCTGACACGTAGGAATTGTTCAATAAATATCAACTAATTTATTTGCATGGGAAATTTTATTTTGTAACAACAGAGAGAAAGAAAAAGTTTTGAGGAGAAAGGAACCTGAATAAAATACAATGATCCCTGGGTTTATGATTAGATGGTGAAGGCCAGCATTTGGAAAAGGTGATGGTATGCTTTCTTGCCTGTTTGTTTTATAGGCTTTATGTAAAATCAGCAGGAGAATCCTTCTATATCTAGCTGCCAGAAGCAAAGGCAGCATGAGGGCACCAAGAGATAGAATGGTCAATGGCTTTTTACAGTAGTGCAAATGGGAGGCCACTTCAATATTTGTCAGGTCATGTATGTTGTCAAGGGGAGCCAGTGCAAGAACAGAACAGGTGGACCCCAAAGTTCGGTTTATACCTGTATAGTTTTAAGAGCCTTGTTGCATACTCTCTTAAATGCCTGAGGAGACTTTCTAAGGAATGGTGAACAAACAAAAGGCCACAGCAAGAATTTCAGGTATCAGCCCTGGCTGGTGTAGCTTGGTGGATTGAGCATGGGCCTGCAAATCAGAGGATCATGGTTCAATTCCCAGTAAGGGCACATGCCTGGGTTGCACGCCAGTTCTCATGTAGGTGATGCATGAGAGGCAACCACACATTGGTACTTCTCTCCCTCTCTCCTTCCCTTCCCCTCTAAAGGAAAAAAAAAATCTTCTTAAAAAAGGTTACATTAAAAAAAGAATTTCAGGTATTAATTGTAACATGGTATAAAAGGGCATCTTTATATTGGGAAAATTTTAAGTTATTGACAGGATTTAATATTTACATCACACACATACATATATTTATATAGATGATATACTTGAATCATGATCTCTTTATTGTGCCCCACCCCCTAATATAAAATTAATGCCAAATGGGTTGGGAAAGTAGATTTTATCAAGCAAATACAGTCATACCTCAATACTTGTTGGCTTCAGAGCTCATCAAACCTGTATTCATTACATTTGATGAGGAAAAAAAATTGTTTCAGCACTCACTGTTTGCTCAGGACTTGTCACAATTGCTAGAACTTGAATGAGTCACACTGCTACCCCACAAGAGAAAATGCTTCATTGTTCAGTACTCGGTGGTTTTGGCACTCCTCACAAGTTCCAGAACCAATTAACAATGGGTACAGAGGGACCCCTGTATATATTGAAATGATAGAACCATTGACTTCCAATTTTTTTTTGTTGTTGTTGCTAGAAATAAAGAGAAAAAATAAATCATTAACACAAGCACAGGTATTCATTTCTTTTTTTTTAATTTTATTTTAATTGTTGTTCTTGTACAGTTTTCTGTCTTTTGCTCCCATTCCAGCCCACCAACCCAGCCCTCCCCAAACCCCTCCCATTTCCACCCCCGCTAGATTTGTCCATGTGACCTTTATACTTGTTGCTCCAAACTCTTCCCCTTTCCCCCTGAAATTCCCTCCCCTCTCCCCTCTGGTGACTCTCAACCCCTTCTCAATTTCAGTGTCTTTGTTTATATTGTGCTTGTTTGTTTGTTAAAGGTGAGATCATATGGTATTTGTCCTTCACTGCCTGACTTAGTTCACTTAGCATAATGCTCTCCAGCTCCATCCATGCTGTCATGAAGGGTAGGAGTTCCTTCTTTCTTTCTGCTGCATAGAATTCCATTGTGTAAATGTACCAAAGTTTCTTGATCCATTCATTTACTGATGGGCACCTAGGTTGCTTCCAACACTTGGCTATTGTAAATTGTGCTGCTATGAACATTGGGGTGCATAGATTCTTTTGGATTGGTGTTTCAGGGTTCTTAGTATATAATCCTAGCAGTGGAATTGCTGGGTCAAAAGGTAGATCCAGTTTTAGTTTTCTTAGAAAATTCCATACTGTTTTCCATAGTGGTTGTACCAGTCTGCAATCCCACCAACAGTGCACTAGGGTCCCTCCCCTTTTCTCCACAACCTCTCCAACACTTGTTGTTTGTTGCTTTATTTATGATGGCCATTCTGACAGGTGTGAAGTGGTATCTCATTGTGGTTTTAATTTGCATCTCTCTGATAGCAAGCGATATTGAGCATCTTTTCATGTGTCTGTGGATCTTCTGTATGTCCTCCTTGGAGACGTGTCTGTTCAAGTCCTTTGC